>CAWUFW010002734.1:1800000-2076149 GCA_963921515.1 Calotriton arnoldi | reverse complement strand
GTCCATGGCGGTTGCATTGTGTGGCAGAAGTGAACGCTGTTTCCTGCAGCGAAGATGGGGGTTGACGGTGTGTAGTGCTCTGTGGGTTGGTGTGGTGACGAGTTGTTTGAGTCCGATGTCGGCGAGGTTGTCCCGGAGGATGGTGGAGTGGTGGTCGCTGGGGTTGTCGAGGTGGAAGTTCAGGTCTCCAATGAGTATGTAGTTCATTGAGGCGGTGGGGTGCGACGAAGTCGGTGATGGTGGTGGCGAAGGGTGTCTGGGGGGCCTGTGGACGTGGGTCCCTCGGAGTGTGGCGTTGGGGCTGGTCTGGATCTGGAAGTGCAGGTGTTCGGTGGCGAGGAAGGTTTCGCTGGAGGTGGTGAGGCGGAGGGTGCTCTTGTGGGCGATGGCGAGGCCCCCCCCCCGGGTGGTTTGGGCGGTCCTTCCTCTGGATCTTGTATCCATCTGGGATGGCGTTGTTGATGTCGGGGGCGGAGTCGGCGATGGTCCAGGGCTCCGTGAAGAAGGCGATGTCGGGCGAGAGAGAGTCTAGTAGGTTACAGATTTCCATGGCGTGTTTGTGTACGGAGCGCACATTGAGGAGGACGCATCTTAGGGTGTCGAGGGTGCTGGCTTCGGTGGTGTTGGAGGCCGGGGTGGTGGTGAAGGTTTGGCGGCAGTGGAGGCAGGAGAACTGACCTTGGGTCGTGTTCGGCGAGGCCTGTTGGCAGTCTCTGGGTCTTCCGGGGTTGAGTGCGAGGAGGGTGGTGGTGTCGTAGCGGTGGATGGTCGGAGATCCAGGGTTTCTGGCGCTGGTCGCGGACGGGCGCAGACGGGCTTGCCTTAGGCGCGCCTTCAGCGGGCCAGCGGCGTGACCGCGCAGCAGCCGCCATTAAGTAGGGGAGGGACGTGCAGCTGGGAGGCGGCAGCGGTCAGGGGGGAGGGATCACGGGGACAGAGGTGTCGGCGGGGACGGGGGAATGAAACAATTATCAGGACAACAAAACGGGCACAAGCGAGGAGAGGAGATATGAGAAACAATTATCAGGACAACAAAATGGGCACAAAGCGAGGAGAAGGAATGAGAAAAAAAATAATACCAGTACAACAAAGGGAAGCGCAGCAGCGGGCACCAGCAAGGTGCACGAAGCACGACGCGGTCTCAAACCCTGCCTGGGAAGGATCAGAGGCAGAGCACAGCACAGCGGAGCTGAAGTGGAAGAGCAGATCTCAGACCGAGGGTCAGAGGTCTTGCTCGCGCTCCCCCGCAGCGGCCGCCATTAAGTGGGGGAGGGGAGAGGGACGTGCAGCTGGGGCGCGGTTAGGGGGGAGGGGTCACAGGGACAGAGGTGTTGGCGGGGACGGGGAATGAAACAATTATCAGGACAACAAAACGGGAACAAGTGAGGAGAGGAGATATGAGAAACAAGCTGAGCTGCGGTGGAAGAGCAGATCTCAGACCGAGGGTTGAGACTGATTATTGTAAAGAATATATAGTGTCCTCAAGTTGTGACAGATGCCCCTTACATCACTTAATCCTATCAAATGATTCTCTTAGGTCTTGGTGCAATAGTGAAACATCCAGTCCCACTTCCATGATTTTGGCCCCAAATGCTATCCTGAAAGAATGAATAGCTTGCAGGATCGTCGCCGTTTTCTGTGAGGTTCCTTGGGTCTCCTCCATCACTCCCTCCATCCCACTGGTAATGTCTCCGCGATTTTCACCTATGTAGCTACCTGGCTCTGTGTATTTGTCTACTGTGACCTGTTAACTGTGCGCTGTTAAGGGCATTGGTCTAGCTTGTCTTTCACCATGTTATCTTGCTAAGCTCAAATAAGTGTCAGCTGTGGATTTTTTTTTAGTGTGCTTCAAACTTGAATCCTTGTTATGTTATGCAGACTTGTAGACTGGACTATCCCCCTGGTATCCCAGCGCTGAGCAAGCGTGAGTCTAGCCAAACTTAGGGTGAAGTGGGTCTACTTGAAAAGCCAGGCCTTCAGCTTTTGAGGAATTCAAGAAGTGATATATGTATGTGTAGCAGCAGGTTGTTCCACGCTTTAGGAGCGATGTAGCTGAAGGCTCATCCACAAAATCTGGTTCTGTATGCGTGGGATGAGTACAAGTAGAAATCCAGGCGAACTGAGGTACTTGGAACGTTTGCGAAATCAGATGAGATTGCTGAGGTATGCTGGGCCTGCATTATGTAGTGCCTGGAAAGTATGGGTGAGGAGTTTGAATAGTGCTCATTTGTGTATGGGGAGCCAGTGGAGCTCCTTCAGGTGTGGTGTGTCTTAAGTGCAATGTGGGAGGATAGAAAGTGATTCTGGCCACCAAGTTCAGGTCTCTAGCCTTCAGAGGAGTTTTTTGTTGATCCCTGCATAGGGGGTGTACCCCTATTCCAGCTTGTTCGTGACGAGGGCGTGGGTGACAGTTTTCTGGCTGCTCATTGGGAGCCATTTAAAAATCTTCCCCAGCATCTTAGGAGTATGGAAGCATGAAGAGATAACGACTGACTTCGGCGGTCATGTCAAGTTTGCTGTCAATGGTGATCCTGAGGGTCCTGGTGTGACCTAGCAATGTTGGCCACCAGGTGGAGTACTATCATTAAGTGCTCTTCATGAAGACAACCATTTCAGTCTCGTCGGTGCTCAGATTCTTAAAGTTTGTCTTAATCCAGTGGGAGAGTTCAGTTATGTAAGCACTGAACATGACCAGGGTGCTGGCCGTCTTGTCCACAAGGAAGAGACTGAGTTGAGTGTTGTTGGCATAGGAGAGGATGTTAATTTTGTGAGAGTGGATGATGCTAGCTAGAGGGATCAAGCATGCGTTGAAGAGGGTCGTGCTCAGGGAGGATCCTTGAGGAACTTCGTAGATGAGGTCATGGGCATCGAAGGTGTAGGGTGCCAGGCTGACTGACTGGGTCCTTCCAGTCAGGAAGGAGCATATCTACTTGAGTGCAAGTCCTTGGATTCCGATGTTGGGTAGGCGCTGGATGGGGTGGGAGACCGTGCCAAACGCTGCAGTGAGGTCCAGGAAGGTGAGGGCCACTGTCTCCTCTGTCCAGAGTTGTGCAGACGTCATCTGTGGCAGAGATGAGGGCCGTTTCTGTGCTGTGGTTGGGACTGAAACCAGACTGAGTGATGTAAAGGAGTCTGTTGACGATTTCCTCTAACACCTTGCACAGGAATGGTAGCAGGAAGCCTGTAGTTGGCGAGCGTTGAAGGGTCAGCGGACGGTTTCTTTAGCAATGGGAGGACAGTTGCGTGTTTCCAAGCATCTATGAAGGTCAGAGAGAAGGTGAAGGCATTCAGAATGAGTGTGAGAATGGTGCAGATAGGATGCAGTCCTATGGGGTGGACAGTGAAGAGCAGGGCTCCAAAAGGGCCCCTGAGTAGATAGACTTCATGGTTGTAGCGGTTTCTTCTAGAGTGATCATGGGGCATGTGGTTAGAAAAACAAGTTACTTACCTTCGGTAACGATATATCTGTATGAGACATAGATTAGTTATGGATTCCTCACCTTAGAATTACCCCCAGGCGTCAGACTGGATCCGGAGAATTTTTTTCCTCAGCAGTACCTCTGCACGTCGATAGGTGGCGTCGGTCGACTCCGTGTTTGTCGTTGGCGTCGTGGTCGCTGGAATGACGTGGAGGTATCTAGTTAGACGCCGCCCTCCCACTCTGACGTCAGTTCTTCAAACGACATTCCACGCCAGAAGCGCAGAGCCATGCAAGACACTGACCACTGGTGCACAAAAAATAGGGCCCTGAAAGGGAAGTCCCTTACCCTAGAAATCAGTTCGCAGAACGGGGAGGATGGGTGGGGCGGTGAGGAATCCATAACTAATCTATGTCTCTTACAGATATATCGTTACCGAAGGTAAGTAACTTGTTCATCTGAAAGAGACAATTAGTTATGAATTCCTCACCTTAGAATAGATACCCCAGCAATACCAACCCCGGTGGTGGGTCTGCGAACCAAGTTCGCACCAGAAAGTCCTGGAGAACTGATCGGCCGAAGAAGCCGTCTCTCTGGACTTGACTGTCCAGGCAGTAGTGTTTGGTAAACGTGTGCAGTGAAGCCCACGTAGCTGCCTGGCAGATGTCAAGAAGGGGGACTCCACGTCCCAAAGCAGTAGTGAGTGCCGTTGCCCTGGTGGAATGGGCACGCAAACACACTGGAGGTTCCTTCTTCGCTAAGGAATAGCAGATTTTGATGCAAAGAATGACCCATCGGGAGATGGTTAGTTTTTGCACGGCCCGACCTTTCTTGGCACCCAGATAACCGACAAAGAGCTGGTCATCCACCCGGAATTGGTTTGTGCGATCCAGATATAACGAAAGCGCACGTTTTGGATCCAGTCGATGGAGTCTCTCTTCCAATTTATAAGGATGCGGAGGAGGGAAGAAGGTGGGCAAAGTGATGGTCTGTCCTAAATGGAAAGAGGTAACCACCTTGGGAAGGAAAGAAGGCCTTAGTGCGGAGGACAATCTTGTCCGGATAAACAGCCAGGAAAGGAGGGTTAGAAGAAAGGGCCTGTAGGTCACTCACCCTTCGAGCAGAGGTGATGGCAATCAGAAAAGCAGTTTTGAGGGTTAAGAGTTTGAGAGGACAGTTATGTAGCGGCTCGAAAGGAGCGCACACAAGATAAGTAAGAACCAGGTTCAAGTCCCACTGGGGCATCACGAAAGGAGTTGGAGAAAACAAGTGAGTAATGCCCTTAAGGAAGCAATTTACAATAAGGGAATTGAAAAGAGAGGGCTGGTCAGGCAGCCGAAGGTAGGCCGAAAGATAGACTTTGAGAGTGCCCAGAGCAGAGCCCTGCTGGGCCAAAGAAAGAATGAAGAGGAGAACTTCAGAAAGGGGGGCAGAAAGGGGATCCACAGCCTTTGCTGAGCACAATGCCACAAACTTGTTCCATCTACAGGTGTATACCGTTTTAGTGGAGGGAAGCCTGGCTGTCAAGATCACATCACAGACTTCGGAAGGAAGGTCGAAAGCTTTCAACTGTCGCCGCTCAATCTCCATGCAAGGAGGTGGAGGCTGGACAGGTTCGGTTGGAGGACCATCCCCTGCTGCAGCGACAGAAGATCCTACCGAAGAGGCAATCTGATCGGAGGATCGATGGCCATGAGTAATAGCTCGGGATACCAGACTCTTTGTGCCCAATCCGAGGCCACAAGAATGACTTGGGCCCGGTCGAGCTTGATCTTCAGCACTCTGGGCAGAAGTGGTAAAGGCAGAAAGGGGTATAGAAGACCGCAACTCCACTTGCGACGAAAAGCGTCGCCTAGCGAGTGCCGCCTTGGAAATTCCAACGCGCAGAACTGCTGACATTGCGCGTTCTCTTCAGTGGCGAATAGATCTAATTAAGGCTCTCCCCACTGCTGAAAGAGACCTTGCACCACCTCCGAGTGAAGACGCCATTCGTGATCCATCATGCACCTGCGGCTGAGTTCGTCCGCCCTGGCGTTCAGAGAACGTGCCAGGTGTTGAACCACCAGAGATATGCCCTGATGTTCCAGCCATGTCCAAATGCGGAGAGCCTCTTGACATAGGGTCCACGACCCCACCCCGCCTTGTTTGATGCAGTACCACATGGCGGTGGTGTTGTCCGTTAACACCTGCACCACTCTTCCCCGGACAGAGGGAAGGAATGCTTTTAGTGCAAGACGAATCGCCCGAAGCTCCAGAATTTTGATGTGGAGCCTGGACTCCGCCGGAGACCAGAGGCCTTTGATCTCCGCCTCTCCCATGTGGCCGCCCCACCCCAGCAGTGATGCACTTGTCACCACTGTGAACTCTGGTTGGGGAAGGGAGAGGGATCTGGCGTCACCCAATCCCGGTTCGTTAGCCACCACTGCAATTGGTGTGCAGTGCCCTCCGAGATCTGAACGCAATCAGAAAGATTCCCCTGATGCTGTGCCCACTGGAACTTCAGGTCCCACTGCAGAGCCCGCATATGCCATCTGGCATAGTCCACCAGCAGAATGCAGGAGGCCATGAGGCCCAGTAGCCTCAGGTTCATTCTGACCGAAACCCGGGATAGAGGCTGAAAGATCGGAATCATAGCCCGAATATCCCGGACTCGCTGCTCGGGAGGATAAGCCTGAAACTGCGATATGTCCAGAACCGCTCCGATGAAAAGGAGCTTCTGAGAGGGGATCAGGTGTGACTTCGGCACATTGATGGTGAACCCCAGCGAATGCAGGAGGTCGGCCGTAGTCAGGAGGTGGGAGACGACAGCCTGGGGCGAGCCCGCCTTCAACAGCCAGTCGTCAAGATAGGGGAAGACTGGAACCCCTGATCTGCGCAGATGGGCTGCGACCACCGCCATCACTTTCGTGAACACCCAAGGGGCGCTGGTAAGGCCAAAGGGGAGCACGGTAAACTGAAAGTGCTCGTGGCCTACCGTGAACCACAGGCAACGCCGGTGGGCCGGCAGCACGGAATGTGAAAATAAGCGTCCTGCAAGTCCAACGCTACCATCCAGTCTCCAGGGTCGAGAGCAGACAGGACCCGAGCTAGTGTCAACATCTTGAACTTCTCCTTCCGGAGGAAGCGGTTGACGTTCCTGAGATTCAAGATAGGTCGCAGGGCCTTGTCCTTCTTGGCCACCAAAAAGTAGTGGGAATAACAACCACGACCGACTTCTGGGGCAGGAACGTGCTTGATGGCTCCCTTGGCCAAGAGAGCTGTAACTTCCTGTTGGAGAAGGGCCAGGTGATCCTCCGACATGCAATGGAATCGAGGTGGCATGGATGGAGGGGTAGTCTCGAAGGGGAGGTAGTAGCCCATTCGGACTATCTACTAAACCCACCTGTCCGACGTGATGTTGAGCCAGTGGGGTAGGTGATGGCGAATCCTGCCCCCCACTGGCAATTGATGGGCCTGAAAGGTTGGACTAGGAGGGTTTGGAGGCTGCTGCAGAGGGGGCACTGGTCGACTGGCCCGCCCGCTGGCCCCCCGACGGTGGGTTCCACGTCCCCGGCCGCGCAGAAGCTGGACAGCTTGCGCAGGCCTGTGGCTCTGGGGGGAACGTGCCGGGGCACCCCTTCCGTAGCCACGAAAGGGGCGAAAAGCAGACTGCACTAGGCGGGAGGTGGAAGCGAGGCCTAAGGATCTGGCAGTAGCCCTAGAATCCTTAAAGCGCTCGAGCGGGTTGTCTGCCTTGTCGCCAAACAGGCGACTGCTATCAAAGGACATGTCCAAAAGTGTTGCTTGGACATCCCGCGAAAAGCCAGTGGACCTCAACCAGGCGTAGCGTCTCAGTGCTACTGACGTGGAAATCATCCTGCCCAGTGAGTCGGCAGTTTCCAGCCCACACCGGATGGTGAACTTCGCTGCGTCTCTCCCTTCGGCAACAGCACGGGAGAGCACGGCCCGGGCCTCCTCCGGGCACTGTAGCAGCACCTGCGCAACCGTGTCCCACACCGAGTGGGAGTAACGGCCCAATAAACATGCGGTGTTCACCGACCGCAGTCCCAAGCTGGAGGAAGAAAACATCTTCTTCCCAAGGTGGTCCAGCTTCTTGGATTCCCTATCAGGTGGTGCGTTAGGGAATGCACCTTTGGATGTTGAGGCTTGGACTACCAAGCTCTCTGGGGTAGGATGGGAAGAGAGGAAACTGGGGTCGCCCGGAGCCGTGCGGTGGTGTCGGGCAATCATCCTGTCCAGAGGAGCCCCTGTGTTGGGCTTGGACCAAGTGCCCAAAAGGATGTCCGTAAGGGCCTCATTGAACGGCAGCAAGGGCTCCGAATAGAGGCCGCTGCCGGTTGAAGCACCTCTGTCAGGAGGTTTGTCCTGACCGCCACCGTAGGAAGCTCGAGGTTTAAGGCCTCGGCTGTCCTACGCAACACCACTGCGCAAGATGCACCCTCCTCCCTAGCCACGGTAGGGGGAGATAGCATGCCAAGGTCTGGGGAGGTGTCCAGACTACTGCCTCACCCAACTCCTCTCTCCAGTCTGGTTCCTCCAACTGGTCTGCAAGAGGGTCCACAGACCCCTCCCAGTCCTCCTCACCCTCTCCTGTTAGCCACTCAGGGCAGTAGGAAACATCAGGGGAGAACAGGTGTACAAAAGTACCGGTCGGCGACAGTCCCGACGTCGGACGACATCGGTCCGGCTCCGTGTCCTCATCGGGGGGGAGGCCGGGGCCGACGCCGGCTGGGGACACAACCGGCGTTGGATTCGGCGGGGTGTTGTCACTGGATTCATCGCCGGAGGTGTCATGAGGTCGACCGGTGCCGATCCGGATTCAGGCCTGGATCCTTGGGGGCCCTGCGGCGCCGGAGCCGAAGCCACCGACATCCAATGCCTAGAGCCCCCAACCGAGTCCGCGGGGCCCGAGGGCGCACCGGCGGAGTCGGGCTGCCCAAAGATGGAATGCAAGGCTTCGTAAAAGCTTCGAAGCTGGGCAGGGGTCGCTCTGGCTCCCGGAAAAGGAGGGAAGGCCGTAGTCGACCCAACAGGCTCCGCGGGCAGAGCCGGACGACTACCTTCCGCTTCCTGCGTCGCATCGGCCGACGGACGGAGAGAACAGCGAAGAGCGACGATGCTTCCTTGCCTTCTTTTTGTGCTTCGACTTACCCGAAGACGAAGACTTCGATGACGAGTGGTGGTGGTGGATCCGCGACCGGTCCCACGACCTCCCTCTCGACCGGGACCTCAAACGGCGCGGAGCGGACTGCCGGGCCTCGAGAAGCTTTCGGGACCGCTCCCGCAAAGACTTCGGGTTCATGGCCCGGCAGTCGCAGCACGACTTCGGGTTGTGGTCGCGCTCCAGGCACCAAAGGCACACGAGGTGGGGGTCCGTGACCGACATCAATTTGCGACAGGAGTCGAAAGCCTTGAAACCGGTCCGACGTGACATCCCTCCGTGCACCAGAAGTCTATCGACTCAAAAAAGGTGTCGACAAAAGTTGCAAAAACGAAGTCAAAAAGTGACTCGAGGTACCGCTCTCTCCGGATCTGCGTTGGCTGGCGTGAAAAAAAAAAAGAACTAACGTCAGAGCGTGAGGGCGGCGTCTAAGTAGATACCCCGACGTCATTCCGGTGACCACGACGCCAACGACGAACGCGGAGACGACCGATGCCACCTATCGACGCGCAGAGGTACTGCGGAGTCTGACGCCTGGGGGTAATTCTAAGGTGAGGAATCCATAACTAATTGTCTCTTTCAGATTTGGTCCTTTGGATAAGATCAGGAGGTGTTTGGAGCGGTCTGTCGGGTCCAGTGGCAAGTTGAAGTTGCTATAAATGGCAGTGATTTTGTTGCTAAAAAGTTGTGAGGGATTATTGCAGAGGTCCTGCAAGCAGCTGGTGGAGTTGGAAGCGGATGCTAATGAGGTGAAATCCTTCACAATGGAAAAGATTTATTTGCTTCTGGTGGTGCCGCATTGTAAGAAACTGGCTCTTTATATACTACACCAAAATGAGGTAGAGTGTGTACAGGGTCCAGGTGACTCCCAAGGTAGGCAGAGGTTAAAGTTAGATAGAACCTTACTCTCTACTTGTGGTAGCTTGGTCGAGCAGTAAGGCAGTATCAGAGGACAGTGTTAAGCATTTGATATACACACTCAGTCAGCAAATGAATTCACACACTCAAGAACTGAACTGTGGGCCAATTGTTTTTGTATAAAAATATATTGTTGTTTTATTTTAGAACCAAGCAAGCCTGGCACACGTAAGCATAAAATACTTTACAGTAATAAGTTACTGAATGTCGAACAGTTTGAAAATGCAATAGAAATTGTATTTTGTTTGATTCACAGGGGAGCAGTAGTATGCAACACTTAGCAAATACAGTACATTGAAATGAATAGGCTTTTCCAGTAAATTGCAGGTAAGTTACTTTTCACGGTACTTTTCTAACTCAGTGCTGGATACCTAGATTCAGCACTGGAACATTTCCTGCAAACAGGTAAGTAAACACGTTTTGGTTATTTGTGCGATTTTTAAAGAATATTTTTAGATTTCAAAACTCCACACTTAGAAACTTTTTGGAGAAAAAGTGTCAATGTTATACTATGGAGGAAAACAGGTTATCGGTTTGTAGGTAAGTAATCGACTGTGGGAGTTAAGGTTCTGGGGTTAGACTCAGGGGTCCCCCAGGGTCAGTGATGCACTTTTGTTTCACCCTCAGCGGCACTAGGGCAGAGTGTTGAGGCCCAATGTTATCCTATGGAGGATAGGGGGTCTCCGGATGGTGGCTGCTGGCAAGCAGGCCACTGGGTTGTGGGAGCAAAGCTCCTAGGGTTTAGGTCAGGGCAAATAGGGAACCAAATTAGCACCAAAGGTGCACCCTCAGCAGCACTAGGGCGGCCGGGTGCAGGGTGCTGTTTTGAGGTTGGGTGCCCTGTTGTTTTCAATGGAGCACCTCCGGTTAGAAGAAACGCTGCAGGCTCGGGGACGAGGATCTTCTGGGTGCGACCACCACTTCGAGGGGTAAGTTGGGATGTCTTGGGTTGGTTAGGCACCGTTGGTTTGGGCACACAAGGCCGTGGGGCGTCGGGTGCAAGGGTGCCTTGGGACCTCGGAAAGTCTCACCCGCTCTGGTCGCGGTAGAGGGGATCCTCTGGATTGAGGCTGCAGGCGTCGACTGGAAGCTTGAGGCAGGTCAGGAGTCGCCGGATCTCGGGTCAGGATCGCCGGGGTGACCTCCTGGTGGTGTTTTTCCACTCGAGCTCGGGCCGGGTTCGGCGGGTGCAGAGTGGGCTGGATTCGCGGTGTCCGGCCGGAGCCAGAAGCTGCATTTTGAACAAGTCCGGTGTTCACGGGAGAAGCAGGCTTGGAAGTGAAGGCAGGCAGGTCCTCTGGGGTTTTTGAGGTTGCTGGCTGCAGGACACACCGGGATTTCGCAGGAGCAGGTTCGAGGGGAGACAGGCCTGTAGGGCTGGGACCAAGTCAGTGGGCGTCGTCCTCTTGTTAGCTCTGCACGGCTCTTCGTCCTTTTCTTCTTGTTTCTTGTCTGGATCTGAGGAAGCAAGGTTCAGGGTGCCCCCTAAATAGATTTAGGGGCGTTAGAGGTAGGTAAAGGCAGGGACCAATGGGTCCCTTCCCAGGTGTGGGTACACCCCCTATCATGCCACCCTCCAGTGGGAGGGGGGCAGGAGCCTGTCCCTGGTTGGATAGGTCCCCCCATCCTCAAGATGGCGGGGACTCAGAGTTGTGCTTCACCTCGCCTCCCCCACCTGAGGGTTCGAGTTGGCAGAGGTGGGCACACCTCTTTCGCTCACTTGTTTTTCCCGCCGGTTCTCCCGCCCAAAGTGGGGGGTAGAACCAGTGGGGGACCAGTTGCTGGAAGCAGCAAATGGTCTGGGGAGGTTCACAAAGGCGGCATGCCTTTGAAGCTTCCCCCTTGTGACCCTGCCCATCCTGGGGGAGGAGGCTTGGCACCTCATCCCAGGATGTGCATTGTTTCATGCCCCCGAGAGCAGCAGGCTCTCGACCCAGGGACCAGAAACATGTCTGTTGGTGGCAGCCTAAGCAGCCACTCAGTCAGGTCACTAGAAGTTGGTCGAGTTTCAGGGGGCATCTCTAAGATGCCCTCTGTTGTGCATTTTACATTAAATCCCACACTGGCATCAGTGTGGGTTTAATGTGCTGAGAAGTTTGATACCAAACTTCCCAGTCTTCAGTGTAGCCATTATGGTGTTGTGGAGTTCGTAATGACAAACTCCCAGCACCATATACTCTTAATGGCAGCACTGCACTTACAGTGCCCAGGAATGGACTTGGGCACTGTAGGGGTACAGGGCTCATGCACCTGTACCCTCAGCACTGGCATAGGGCACCCAGCTAGAGGGGTGACTGATGTATGCCAGGGCAGTGGTTTGTGGGCATGGCACACAGGGATGTGTGCCATGTCGACTCTTCACTTTGTTCTGCACCAAGACACGCAGCCTGCAAAGGCAGTGTGCGAGTGTCAGGGTACAGGACCTCTAAGGGTGGCACAATAAGTGCTGCAACCCTTAGAGGCCTTCTCTGATCACAGTGCCCTGGGTACCTGTGGTACCATTTACCAGGGGCTGACATGTGGCCAGAGATGCCAATTGGGTTTAGGCTTCAATGCAGTTTTAGGGAAGGAACATAGGCCCTGGGCACCCGATTAGCAGGAACCCAGGGCACACTCAGTCAAAGAACATCAGCAATTCAGCAAAAAGTGGGGGCATACCATGCAGAAAGAAGGCACTTTCTCACACGCATTGATGGGGTCCACCAGAGCGGGGTGTTTGGGGGCCTAGATCCTTTGGTGGCAGCATCTCAGCAAGGTTTGAATGTGCTCCTGTCTGCATTGCCCTGGCTCATTCTCCATTTGTGCTCCAGTCATTTGCAGTGGTGTTTCATCAGTGTGAGTTTCTCCAGTGTGAGTTTCTCCGTGTACCAACTGGCCTGGGGTCTAGATCTTGGGGGGCAGGGAGTCTGCATAGGAGGTGAACCAATTGTTAAAATTCTTGATGACTTTGGGGAAGCTATCGCTGTTCTCGGGTCAGTGGGTGTTGAGACTGGAGTTCCATTCCTTGTCTGTGATGCAGTTACAGTTTTGGCGGGCCAATCTGGTGGTGGGGTGTGTGGGCACTGGACCGGACCGGTACTGCTCAACTTCACATGGGCCTTATCTGTCCAGGAGACTGGGGTGGGTTTGTTGACTCGGATGTTGTAGAACGTGGGTCCAGGAGGTGAATGGCGATGCGGGTAGGTCACTTTACTCGTTGGGTGAGGCCCAGGCTTCCACGGTCTTCAATGAGTGATTTTCAGTTGGGGGCAGCACGGTCTTCCAGGTGGAAATTCAGGTCTCAGAGTAAGATGTAACTGCTAGAGTTGAGGGCTAGATGTGTGGCGAAGTCTGCGATTGTGTCAGTGAAGTTGGTGCACAGTCCTGGTGGTCTGTAGATGAGAGTGCTGTTTAGGGTGAAGTTCGCTGTGACGTGGAGCTTGAGGGACGGGTGTTCCATGCTAGGGAATGACGTGTCCATGAAGGTGGCACAGCTGACAGCTTTCTTGTGGATGATGGCGATTTCGCCTCCGGCTTGTGTATTGCCTGTTGAATTGTAGCAATGGGGTGGGGCCGGGGGAGTTGGCTGTGGCGATGCCAGGTGCTGATGTGGGATTCAGCCAGGTTTCCATGAAGAAAAGTAGGTCCAGGAAAGTGACATGCAGCAGGTCTCAGACCTCTGTGGTGTGTTTGGTGAGTCAGCAGGTGTTGAGGAGCATGCGAGTGTTGTGTAGGTGGCAGGACCATGTGAGAGTGGGGTGTATGGTGCTGTCAGTGTTGGGTGTGGGTAAGTACATGAAAACTTGCAAGAAGCACGAGAGAACGCCCCCTGGTGCAATCCAGGGGCAGATGGGCTTGCCTTCAGCATGCCTGCTGTTCTATGGCTGCCATTAAGTAGGTCCTGGGAGGACAAGAAGTAATGTCACTTCCTGTGCAGATTGATGATGGAAAATCCAGTGATGTCCATTCCTGTGCAGATGGATGATGGGAAATCCTTGTGAATTTTTGTTTCTATTTCATCCATGTATTAAGCAGAACTGCCAGACATATACTGTAATGCTTTGCAGGCTCCTTGTGAGGTGGCACGAGCAGACTAGTATAGTAATTCTCTTGAGAAGTCTCAGAAGAGAGTCAAGAAATGGAGAGGCCCCTATATCTCTTTCCAATCTTCTGGGAGTCAAGGGCCTCTCTCGTTCTAAATGCCCGATCTTACCCTGGAGAACACTAACATTCATCTTGAGGGGTATGATTCACTCCATCAGCTCGGCTTCCCGGGCATATGGGGGAGCGATATATTCGGGGTGGGGAGGAGGGTGGAGAAAGGTGTGGGAGTCCCCAAAATCCCACTGTTTATGGATGCCTATTCCCACCTCTTGCCTGCCTTTAGTCACTGTTGCTGATTACAGTTCTCATTTCCTGACGGCAACTGAAGGCACTTCAGGGTTATTTTAGTGTCTCTAATAGTCCCTGCTCAACCTCACAGACAGAAGATGAAAAACGCCTGGCTGAATGGTTCAGCAATAATGTTGTTGAACAAGTCACTTACCCAGGTCTGTGCTCCACTGTAAAGTCCATACTCTGTAGGGGAATGACCACCTCAATTGTTTGGCGTTTTCATCTTATATGTGCATCAGCCATCTGAGAGGCCTGTGGTCGATTTGGGCAAGGAAGTAAGTACCAAACAGGAATGGTCTCAGCTTCTTCAGGGACCAAACCACAGCAAAGGCTTCCATCTCAAAGGCAATCCAATGCTGCTGTCTGGGGAGTAACCTCCTGCTAATAAAAGTAACAGGTTAGTCATGGCCATCATCATTGGTTTGGGCAAGGACCTTTCCATTTCCATGTTCAGAGGCATCGGTCTGCAATATGAAATGCTTTGAATAATCTGGAGCTTTAAAAAGGGGTGCTGAGCACCTTTCTTCTTTCAGTGTTTCAAAAGCCTTTTGACAGCTCATTGTCCAGTGGCATGTGCTTGGAGGTAAGTTCTGTGAGGGGTGCCACAAGGGTACCATGCCCCTTCACAAACCTCCTGGAGGGCCAGTCAAGCCAAGGAATGCAGTGACTTGGGCCTGGGCTGTTGGAGCTTCCAAGTCAAGAACTGTCTGGATTTTGGGCTGTAAAGGTTGAACTTGGCCTCCACCTACAAGGTGTCCCAAGTATACAACTGTGCCCTGCCCTATCTGGCACGTGCTTGCCTAGATAGTGAGGCCTGCAGCTTGCAGAGTCTTCCGGACCTTCCCAAGGTGGATCAGGTGATCCTTCCAAGTTGAACTAGACAGCAATATCATCTAGATATACTGCACTAAAAGTTTGCAACCCAGCAAGGACTTTATTCACTAACCTCTGGAAGGAGGCAAGGGCATTCTTTAATTCAAAGGGCATAAAGGTGAACTGATAATGCCCATCTGGGGTGGAGAAGGCTGACTTTTCTTTTGCTCCAGGGGTCTGACCAATCTGCCAGTACCTTGATGTCAAATCAAAGGTACTGAGAAATTTGGCATCCCCAACCTCTCAACTAGCTCATTGGCTCTAGGAATTGGGTGAGCATCTGTCTTGGTTACTGCACTGAGGCCCTATACTCAACACAAAACCTTAGCTCTGGTTTTCGACTTCTGGAATGCGGTTTGGGGACTAACACAACTGGGCTGGCCCAGGGGCTCTCAGAAGGTTCAATGACTCTCAATTTCAGCATCTTGCTGACTTCAGCTCTGATGCTCTCCTTAACTTGATCAGACTGTCTATAGGTTTTGTTTTTGACTTGTGTACTGTCTCCATTGTCCACATCATGGGTACCAAGTAGTCTGACAAGGGGTTATGGAGAAGAGCTCAGCATACTGCTCCAGGACTTGCCTGCAGTCAACTTGCTGTTGGGCAGAGAGGGTGTCTGAGAAGACAACTCTATCTACTGGCCCATCTTTTAGGCTGTAAGCGAGGAGGTCAGGGAGAGGTTCCCTCTCCACTTCCTGATCCTCATCAGTGCTCATGAGCATGGTAACATCAACCACGTCATAGTAAGGCTCTGGGTAATTAACATGGATGACCCTGTGAGGGCACCTGCTAGTGCTTAGGTCTACCAGATCGTGACCCCACCTTTCTTTTCAAGGATAGGGTAGGGACCACTCCACTTGTCCTGTGAGGCCCTTGGTGCTTCAGGCTCCAAAACCCATATCTTCTGTCCTGGTTGGAAGTCCACCGGTGCAGCCTTTTGGTCATACCAATGCATCTGGAGCTCTTGGCTGGCCTCAAGGCTTTTGGAGGCTTTAATCATGTGCTCTACCACTCTAGAATGTATGCCTAGTACATAGTCCACAATGTCTTGTTTAGGCTCTCCTCTCCCAGCCTTCCTTAACTAGTCACAGTGGTCCCCAGACAGGATACCCAAACAGAAGTTCAAAGGGACTGAACCCTACTCTCTCCCATTGTACTTCTCTGTAAGCAAAAAGCTGGCATGGCAAAAGAACATTGTAGGAAAGTGGCTCTGTATATACTGCACCAAAGTAAGGTTCAGTGTGCACAGAGTCCCCAGTCCCCAGAGGTTTGGCAGAGGCTAAAGTTAGATATAACCTTACTCTCTAAAGTGGTAGCTTGGTCGAGCAGTAAGGCAGTATCAGAGGACAGTGTAAAGCATTTGTTGTACACACTCAGTCAGCAAATGAAGCCACACACTCAAGAACTGAACTCTAGGGCAATGGTTTGTATATAAAAAAATATATGCTTGTTTTATTTTAGAACCAACAATAGGGTCAAAATATACTTTCTCAGTATGAGATGTTCTGGTTAGCCACCTTACAAAATAGGCAATAGACTTGTTGGTGGTAATAATCACAGTTGGTGCAAGAGGCAACACAGGGTCAAATACAATGGAAAATTGTGATTAATTACAATTAATGACTTTGTAGGTTACGTTTCAACCACAGGACTGGATCCTGGATTCAGTCCTGGGACACTTCCTGGAAACAGGTAAGAAAAAGCGTTTTGGTTATTGTAGTGATTTTTGAGGAATATTACTGTATTTCAAAAGTCGACACTTAGAAACTTTTCTGGGTAAAATTACCAATGTTATCCTATGGAAGGAAATGCAGTTTGCAAGCAAAGCAGGTTTACGTTACTTTTGTAATCCAGTGCTGGGTTCTCGGGTTCAGCACTGGGGTATCTAGCTAAAACAGGTAAGTAATTACGTTTGTATCATTGGCACGATTTTTAAAGAATATTTGTAAAATGCAGAAATCGACACTTAGAAACTTTTTCAACAAAAGCAGGCAATGGTATCCTAAGAGAGGAATTTCGAGTTACTGGTAAGTACGGTAAAAATTACTTTTCATGGTTGGTACTAGCCTAAAAGAGGCAGTACTGACGTCTCTCCTGATAGCAGGTGAGTAATTCGGAATTCGTTACTGTTGTGATTTTTAAACAATATTTTAGTATTTCAAAAGTAGACACTTAGAAGAAATTTCACAGAAAACCAGTCAATGGATCCCTATGGAAGAAAATGGAGTTAGCGGTAAGTAACGTTGGGATTACTTTTAGGGCCAGTGTTGGGCACCCCGGTCCAGCACTGGGGCCTCTTCTAATGCCAGGTGAGTATTTTCGTTTCGTGACTCGGTTGATTTTAGGTGAATATTTTAAAGTTCCAAAACTCCACACTTAGAAGAAATTCCAGGTGCGAGCCAGTCAGTGTTACCCTATGGAAGGAAAGTGAGTTATCGGTCTTTGGGTAAGTACTCGACTGGCAGAGTTAAGGTTCTGGGCATAGACTCAGGGGTCCCCCAGTATCAGGTAAGTACAGTTGTTACACCCTCAGCGGCACAGGGGCGGCCGGGTGCAGAGTGAGTAGGCCCAATGTTATCCTATGGCAGGCAGGGGGCTCGGGTTGGTGGCTGCTGGCAAGCAGGCCACGCGGCTGTGGGAGCTGGGCTCCTGGTCACTTGCCCAGGGCAAATGGGGAAGTAGGTTAGGTAGAGGTTGCACTTCCAGGGGCACTCGGGCGGCTGGGTGCAGGGTGCTTTTGAGCCGTCGGGCGCTCAATGTTAACCAATGGCGATCTTGGACGGTGAAAAAGGCTGCAGGCTCGGGGACGGTGATTCTTCAGGGGCGACCAACACTTTGGGAGGTAAGTTGGGATCTTGGAGGATAGGTAGACACCCAGGAGTTGGGCACACGGGCCGTGGGGCGCCGGGTGCAGGGGTGTCTTTGAGGTCGGGAAATCTTACCCCTGCTGGTCGCGGCTGGAGGGGTCCCTTGTCCTGAGGCTGCAGGCGTCGTCTGGGTCGTCGAGGAGGGTCCTTGGGCACTGGATTCCAGGTCAGAATCGCCGGGGGACGTATTCAAAGTCTTGGTTCACTCGGGCACAGGCCGGGCTCGGGGTGCAGAGGGTGCAGGTTTCGCGGTTCCGTGCCAGGGCTGGGTCTTTGGAGTTTGTTCTTTTGAGCAGTACCACTGCTCGTGGGAGTCCCTGGGTTGAAGGCTGTGGCACAGAAGTCAGGTCCTCCGGGGTTTTTGAGGTTGCTGAGGCCGGGCTCCGCAGGAGCAGGTTCAGAGGTCGACAGGCCGGTAGGGCTGGGGCCAAGTCAGTTGTCGTCGCCTCCTTGTTAGCAGCTGCCCGGCTGGTCTTCTTGCTTCGTCTTCTCTTCTTGTTTTTGGATTCGGGAACTGAGGAAGGAAGGGTTCAGGGAGCCCCTAAATACTAAATTTAGGGGTGGTTACAGGTAGGTAAGGGCAGGGGCCAATGGGTCCCTTCCCTGGGGTGGGTACACCCCCTATTCTGCTCCTCTCTAGTGGGAGGGGGCAGGAGCCTGTCCCTGGTTGGCTGGGTCCCCCATCCTCAAGATGGCGGGGACTCGAGTTTGGGCTTCACTCGTCTCCCCCACCTTAGGGGTGGAGTTGGTAGAGGTGGGCACAACCCATTTCCTGCCTCTGGTTTTCCCGCCGGTTCTCCCGCCAGAAGTGGGGGTAGAACCAGTGGGGACCAGTTTGCTGGAAGCAGCAAGTGGTCTGGGAAGCTCAAAAGGCGGCAGGCCTTGAAGCTCCCTCCTGCCCATCCTGGGGAGGAGGCTTTGGCACCTCGCCCCAGGATGCGCATTCTTTCAGGCCCCTGAGAGCAGAGGCTCTCGACCCAGGGGTCAGAAACATGTCTGGTGGTGGCAGCCTGGGCAGCCACTCAGTCCGGACACTGGAGGTCGGGTTGGTTTCAGGGGGCATCTCTAAGATGCCCTCTGAGTGCGTTTACATTAAATCCCACACTGGCATCAGTGGGGTTTAATGGGCTAAGAAGTTTGATACTAAACTTCTTAGTTTTCAGTGGGGCCATTATGGTGCTGTGGAGTTCGTAATGACAGACTCCCAGCACCATATACTCTTAATGGCAGCACTGCACTTACAATGCCCATGAATGGACTTTGGCACTGTAGGGGCACAGGGCTCATGCCTCTATGCCCTCACCACTGGCATAGTGCACCCAGCTAGAGGGGTGGCTGACCTAGGCCAGGGCAGTGGCTTGTAGGCATGGCACACAGGGATGTGTGCCAGGGATGTGTGCCATGTCGACTCTTCGCTTTTGTTCTGCACCAAGACACGCAGCCTGCAAAGGCAGTGTGTGTGTGTGTAAAGGTACAGGGTCCCTAAGGGTGGCACAACAAGTGCTGCAGCCCTTAGGGGCCTTCCTTGGTCACAGTGCCCTGGGTACCCATGGTACCATTTACCAGGGGCTGACCTGTGGCCAGGGATGCCAATTGGGTGTAGGTATCAATGCAGTTTTAGGGAAGGAACACAGGCCCTGGGTACCTGGTTGGCAGGAGCCCAGGGCACACTCAGTCAAAGCACATCAGCATCTCAGCAAAAAGTGGGGGCATACCATGCAAGAAAGATGGCACTTTCTCACAAACATCCCTTCTCCTTCTGAGTTGTCAAGGAGTCCCATGATCATACCTTTCATGGTTTTGTGCGTGTAGTGCCGATGTCAACTTCCTTGGTGGTTAAAGTGAGTGGACAGGCGACACAACCGCCGCAGGCATAGTGTCCTGTAGGTCCTTGGGTGTTCAGTGTTGTGTTTATTTACACGTTGTCCAACCACAATGTCTTTTTCTTACAGGCTCTAGATTCAGGCCCTATCATAGAGGAGAGTGATCTATATCACCCCACTTAGTGGAGACCCTCTCACCATAGTCTGGTAAGAGTGGAGCCCGCATTTTCTATTTTTAGGTCCTGATGAATGCCACGGACCCCCATGGGCCATATGGCAGAAACATGTCGACCACACGGACATCGGTGGGGGGACAATAAATATCCCCAGCACACCGGTCACTTGATTTTAATTACCATATAGATGTCTGCACCATTAAAATTTAATTTGACATCTACAATGGCATTTTAATTCACTATTTTTCAAAACGGGCCCCCACTTAGTTTAGAAGTGCATCTCTGTCCTCAGGTGTATGCCCGCCCTCTACCAAACCAAGTTTTTAGAGGGCGAGGACTGGTCAATGATGAAGCATGACACCAGGTGGTGTGTGAGACCAGTCCTTCACTTTTTGTGAGATGCCAGCACTCATGAATTGATAAACACTAGCACTAGCAACACGATACTGGGAGCGGCTCTAGTGTGATGAACATTCTATGTTGGAGGCTGCCGACTCTCAGCACCCCGTGCCTCTGGTTCCCTTATCCCAGAATCTTCCTGGGTACTGTGGTTACACATTTTTGTACAGCTGATTGCTGTGGGAACAGTTTTTGGGGTACCGAACTCTAACCCAATTGTGGGGAGTATATTTTAGAATACCAAGATTCCAGTTCTACCATGGATACCGAACTGGCATTTAGTGAGGAGAATTATTCAGAGATACTTAGAATGCCATCCCTACTGGCAGAGACAGTGGTTGCACAGACAGTGCAGAATACCGATGAGTGGGCAGCCCTATCTACAAAAAAGAAAGAACAAATACGGACAACTCTCCATGGAGCGTTTATGACGGAGTATTTGCGGAAGAACAGCGCTCCAAGGGGCCTTATAGTTACTAATGAACCCAGAGTATTCCTTAACAACAAGGACTTTCGTATAAACTGGTCAAGGATAGCCTGGAAGTGCACGAAGGACTGGCTAGTTCTCATTATTAACACAGCCAGGGAACTAGCCGATGCACTCATGGTGGAAATTCAACAAAGTGAGAGTAGACTCAAAACCACGGTCCAAATAACGGTATTCAAAAAGAAATTGGAAGAAATTAGCAAAGATCACTCTGAATACCAGGAATACCTCACTCAGTCCAAGCTAACCAAACTGAAGAAAGATGTGCAGAAGTTCAGTCGGGAGACTACATACCCATACACCTCTGACGAATATTATGAGAGACCGCCCCAACCTCAACCAAGCAGGAAACAGCAACGATTTAGGCCGACACCCCAAAATTGGACCTTCAGCTCTGGAGAGGAGAGGAGCTCGAGTGGAAGCAGCAGTGATGAGAGCACTGGTGGCCATCAGGGGCAACGACAGCAGAACTACCAACACCAGATGATGCACCCACCGATTCCGCCGTTTGAATTCTGGCAGCAGCCGTATTATTCACCAGGATTTGGATTCCCACAAGGCCCGCAGCCTTTTTTATACCAAGGCCGTGGCCGAGGAAGAGGAAAACAAAAACGACAGAACGCAAGGGTACAGTGGGAAGACCAAACCCCGGTCGCAATGGGAACAAGGAGCAAGGGGAGAGGGAACAGCCCATCAACCAGCAGAGAATAACCAACATCGTTAATCTGAGCGATTACCCCCTCTCTGAGAACGAAGAATCAGTCCTCTCTAAGGGCCTAGGTTTTGTCCCGACACCAACAAATGATCCCTTCTTACTGAACACTGAATTGGCGCAATTCTTTAGGAAGATCAAACTGCGCCACCATTTTGGTGATTCAAATGATGACCAGAACGAAAAGATCGGCACAGGCCTCAGGAATAAGTCCACATTTGTACCCCCGACCCAAACCATCCCCTGCCACATACTAGAGTTTGAGTATTACAAGAAAACAACGGTTCCTGTGGGATAATATGTATCTGTATATAATATATAGGTGCACAATCGCGATAAAAAGGGTTTACAAGGATGTCAGAGAGAAAACCAAAATACCAAGGATTTTTGTTATACACATATATTTGTATTATTCACACCATATACAAAAATTATACAAAGGCATTTGTGAAGAAGTGTCCCAAGTGTAACATGAACCTAACAGTTGAGTGACACAATGTGACAATATTTACAAGGTTTCACTATTTATCAAACGACCATATCTGAAATTTATACATCATATATAGCAACTTTATACAATAATAAATGCTATGTCAGTGGTTCGTTTTTCATCAAAAGGTGTCGACGGCGCTTGCTGACCCTCTCTAGAATGTGGGGTCTCATCAGGACCTATGATACTGGGAACATCTAGATTGTCAACCGCGCAATTCTGGTGAAGAATATTGTGTGCCAACAGTGAGTGAAATAAAGAGGAAATACTCACAGGGAGACCCTGCTGGGTTCCCTGTTGAGGGTATGAACTGGCGATCACGATGAGGAGGAAGAAATGTAGGTCAAGATCTAGGGCGGAACGAAGAACAGACACTGAATCGTGAGTATTTCCTCTTTATTTATTGCGCGGTTGACAATCTAGATGTTCCCAGTATCATAGGTCCTGATGAGACCCCACATTCTAGAGAGGGTCGAAACGCCGTCGACACCTTTTGATGAAAAACGAACCACTGACATAGCATTTATTATTGTATAAAGTTGCTATATATGATGTATAAATTTCAGATATGGTCGTTTGATAAATAGTGAAACCTTGTAAATATTGTCACATTGTGTCACTCAACTGTTAGGTTCATGTTACACTTGGGACACTTCTTCACAAATGCCTTTGTATAATTTTTGTATATGGTGTGAATAATACAAATATATGTGTATAACAAAAATCCTTGGTATTTTGGTTTTCTCTCTATGACATCCTTGTAAACCCTTTTTATCGCGATTGTGCACCTATATATTATATACAGATACATATTATCCCACAGGAACCGTTGTTTTCTTGTAATACTCAGTTACCCTGGTTCCGTAGTGAGTAGGGTTCCCTTGTCCTCCCTTTTCGACATACTAGAGTTTGAGCAGGTGGTACTCAAGGAAGTAGAAGAAATAAACTTTAAACAGGAGAAGAGCTTCCAGAACATCACCAAACACGAACGGACAGCATTGGAGAGACTTAAAAACAACACAGAGCTCACAATTAAACCAGCAGACAAGGGAGGTGCCATTGTCCTGATGAACAAGTCTATGTACCGGGAGGAATGTAATCGCTCCTCTCCGACACCACCAGTTATGAGATATACTCTAACGACCCAACACCACGCTCACTACAAAGATCAAGGGGATGGTGAATGAGGCATTGAGCAACGATTGGATCACTCGCCAAGAGGCCGATTTTCTGATGAACGAGAACCCCAGAATACCACGGTTTTACACCTTGCCAAAGATTCACAAAGGGAAGATCCCTCCACCGGGCCGACCGATTGTATCCGGCATTGATTCCATTTTGGAACCTCTATCAGAGTTTTGTGATTGGTTCCTCAAACCCATTGTTCAGCAATCACGCTCCTACCTTCGAGATACGAAAGATGTACTCTGCCTCCTTAGAGACCTGGAAACCAACCACACAGAAGACATGTTCATCACTATGGACATAGAGGCACTATACACGAGTATTCCACAGAAGCGTACACTGGAAGTCGTGGAAAAGATTTTATTTAACATCGAATGGAATTTCCTCACACCACGGCACTTCATCATGGAATGCGCTGAGATAGCCTTAACTGAAAACTTTTTTGAATTCGAGGAAGTGTTGTATCATCAAACCACCGGCACATCGATGGGCAGTACTTTCGCCCCGAGCTTGGCATGCCTATATGTGCACCAATTTGAAGAGGACTACATCTTCCATGAAAGTAATCCCTTCGCAGAGAATCTTAGGACGTGGAAGCGTTACATTGATGACGTCTTCATCATCTGGCGGGGGGACTTAGAAACAGCCCGAATCTTTGTAGAATGGGTCAACACAAAAGACCAACATTTGCGATTCACCCACTCCATTAACAAAGAACATGCTGTCTTTTTGGATCGGGACATCACGATGAAAACGAATGGCATCAGTACTAAAGTCATAATAAGCCGACGGATAAGAACAGTCTATTGCTTTATGAAAGCTACCACCCAAAGGCTCTGCGAAATAATTTACCGGTGGGCCAGTTCCTCCGAGTCCGGAGAAATTGCTCAGAGACCGAGAACTTCCTTGAACAATCAGAGGAGCTTGAGATGAAACTTCTAGACCGACACTACCCAAAAAAATTGGTCAGAAAAGCAAAGAAAAGAGCGAAGAATAATCATCGTGACGCTCTATTGGAGAATAATGTAAGGGAAAACAGAAAAGAATTGTGTGTGTTACTACATACACACCAGTATCCAACACCGTACAGAAAATTATAAGAAAAAACTGGCACATTCTCCATGGTGCAGGCAAACGCTGGGAACCCACATTGTTTGCGTTCAAAAGAAGTAAAAATTTACGAGACGAATTGGTACATGCTAAAGACCCCCCCCACAGGGAGGATTGACCAAATGACCCTTTGGAACACCCAAGGACCTTCAGGACACTATGCCTGCGGCGGTTGTGTCGCCTGTCCACTCACTTTAACCACCAAGGAAGTTGACATCGGCACTACACGCCCGTGGAGACTGAATACCTTCAGCAACTGCAATACGGAGAATGTGGTTTATCTCCTCACCTGCCCATGCGACCTCAAATATGTAGGTATGACTACCAGGAAGATCAAAATCCGCATCAATGAACATCGCAGCACTATACAATGTAAAAACGAATACCAAACTCACTAGACATTTCCTGGAACATAATCACAGGGAAACAGATCTCAAATGGGTGGTCCTGGAAGTCATGAAGAAACAGAAGATTGATTTAACTAAAGCACTACACATCAGAGAGCAAAGATGGGTGTATCGCCTTCAGACATGGAAGGAGGGACTCAATGATGAGATCCCATGGCTACAACTAGCTCTTTAAACCAATACTTGTCTATACACTTTATATGGGAGCTATTACACTGTTACAACCATTATCATGCCCCATCAGCATATAGACAGTACTACACAACGGTTTTTTAATTTTTTAGCCATACCCAGGAGTCATCTGTACTCATATAATTAGCTGAAAGTTTTTTCTACAGCTCTTTTGATGTGACCATTCTGAAGCGGGTACCTTTCTCCTCCCTTACACGTGGACATGTTTATCCATCTACACATAGTTTCACATAAAAGTAACCTTTAAACTATACAGCCACCATTGCTGGCATTAGTCCACAGCCATTTTTCCATTCTTTATGCCTACAAGTCCGGCGTATTCATAGCTCTCCTGGGCACATCGGACCGAGTGCCCTGTTTGTGTGAATGTCTCACTTTTTATATGGTTAGCCCCAACATATATATATATATATATATATATATATTTTCATTATAATCTGTATTTTTGTTTTTACTGTAGAATCCAGACTTCGATCTTAAGCCAATGGGACTTTTTAATTTTAGACAGAGGCTGGTTTTAGAACGCATTGACGCCTGTTTCATCCGTGCGCATGCGCTCTTTTTACTGCTTTGTGACTCCCCGTCACGCATGTGCAATACACTGATCTTTCATGCGCATGCGGAACGCTCACTCGCTTTGTTTCACGACCCTACCGCTAGCACACCGGCCAGCACTTGCCGATCTCCCGTATTGTATCCGGATGCCCATATTTGGCAGACCAGGCAGCACACCGCACTAAGATTCAGCGCGCTGCTTGGGACACCGGAAACTACACACCGGTTACCTGTTTTTCCTCATTGGCACTTAATTTCCTGGCGCAAAGACTATAAAACACGCCAGTGCACTCCACTCCCTTATCTTCGAGGAGCGGAGGAGCACATGGATAGGCTTAGAGGCGGAGATCATGTCGTGGCACAGTAAGAGTATGAGTGTGTGGATGAAAGATTTCCCTTTCAGGTATTTTGCCCGTGATTCACTACTGAAGCCCACGTTCGGTCTCTGTAGGTTTTACTTACCATATTTATTTGGTACTCTGTTGTTTCTCTCCCCACTGTTTATAGTAATCTCGACCAAAGGGGTCCCCTGCCCTCACCCTCCTATGGGGCACAGTGTCCCCAAGTTTGGGTAAGCCATATGGAGATTATTACTCCATTCTTCTTCTGGTACACAGATGAGTGTCACGACTGCTGCACCTATAGCCACTCACAGTAGACCTGCATTAAGTGTGGCTGATTGTATATTTATTTATACTGTGTTCAGTGTTGTGTTTATTTACACGTTGTCCAACCACAATGTCTTTTTCTTACAGGCTCTAGATTCAGGCCCTATCATAGTGGAGAGTGATCTATATCACCCCACTTAGTGGAGACCCTCTCACCATAGTCTGGTAAGAGTGGAGCCCGCATTTTCTATTTTTAGGTCCTGATGAATGCCACGGACCCCCATGGGCCATATGGCAGAAACATGTCGACCACACGGACATTGGTGGGGGGACAATAAATATCCCCAGCACACCGGTCACTTGATTTTAATTACCATATAGATGTCTGCACCATTAAAATTTAATTTGACATCTACAATGGCATTTTAACTCACTATTTTTCAAAACGGGCCCCCACTTAGTTTAGAAGTGCATCCCTGTCCTCAGGTGTATGCCCGCCCTCTATCAAACCAAGTTTTTAGAGGGCGAGGACTGGTCAATGATGAAGCATGACACCAGGTGGTGTGTGAGACCAGTCCTTCACTTTTTGTGAGATGCCAGCACTCATGAATTGATAAACACTAGCACTAGCAACACGATACTGGGAGCGGCTCTAGTGTGATGAACATTCTATGTTGGAGGCTGCCCCGTGCCTCTGGTTCCCTTATCCCAGAATCTTCCTGGGTACTGTGGTTACACCAGATTTGGGGTCTCTGACCTCAGTGTACAGGAGTGCCTCCTCCCAATAGGTCCTATGGGAGCCACTGGCACCTCCCTTTTCCTGTGCAGCAGCTTGCTGTCTCATGGTTTGGCACAGCTCCTCCCTAGAATCGAAAAAATGTTTTTAGCTAGAGACAATTTTAGATTCCTCTGTGGAATCACTTATCAACCAAGTGGAATCAGCAAATGCAAAGTCTTGTATCCCACCGCTGGACAACCAATGTACGAAGCTGGCTCTTTATATAGTGGACCAAAACGAGGTACACTGTGTAAGGAGTCGAGGCAAACCCCAATTGGTTTACAGAGGCACAAATGATATCCCAAATGCTCTCTTTTCTGGTAGTATGGGCGAGCAGTTAGGCGTATCAGAGGGTAGTGCTACGCATTTGTTGTACTCACAGAAGCAATAAATCAGACACACACTCAAGAATAAATCCAAGATCAATTAAGGAACATAAGTCATATTTTTATATAATTTTTGATACCAAGAACTTTGATATCAAGTAAGTACTTTAGCAGTTATGAATTTTTACTGGTGAGTAAAAGAGTTCAATATCAGGCGTCTTTACGCAGCAATGCTTCCTTATGGGAGAAAAGGCATATGTTGCATACAGTTATTTGCAATCGGTTTCTGGTTGTCTCTTTCAGGACTTGGGGGCCAAGGCCCAAAGTTCCACCAGCAGTTACTCGTTACATGCCTGGGGCATCTAGTTGCAGAGGTGCTGAGCTGTACGTGCTATGTCAGAGAAAAGTAGGGGTCCACCTAGAACAGGCTGCAGCGGGAGACTTGGGGACCAGTCCGTGAGCTTCCAAAGGGGGGCTCGGGTCACAAGGGTCTGGGGGACAAGGGGGCCAAGGCGGACAAGGGGGCAGTCTCGCTGGTTGAGGGTGCAAAATCAGGACATCTGGGCCAGTCAGGAGGTGGGTCTCTACGGTGCAGACGTCCCTTGACGGCAGCTCGGTCGCGATGTCGTTAGGAGTCCGGATTGGACTCCCACAGTGTGTTTGTTTGTTGCAAGGGGTACGGTAACCCAGGTATTGCACCTGTGCGGCTCCGGTTGGTCCAGGTGTCCTCTTACTTGGTGGGGGGGACAGATCTGACCTTCAGGAGCACAGGGTCCTCTTCCTGGCGAGCTGCTGCATCAGGCTGGCAGGGGCAGCCAAAAGTGAAAACACGACACGTCCCACAAATCCCTGTGTGCCATGTCCCCTACCACTGCACGTGATACTTGTAAGCCATCCCTACAGCAGGCCTGACAGCCCTAAGGCAGGGTGCATAGTACTACATGTGAGGGCATACCTGCATGAGCAGACATGCCACTGTGCTGGTCAGTTCCATTAGCGCCAGCACAAGTGACCAGGGAAGCCATTTAAGACCATGTGCTGGACACTGGTGAAAACGAGTTCCCCAGCTACATGATGGCTTCACTGGAAATAGAGATGTTTGGTATCAAACATCCCGTATTGGCAAACCCACACTGATGCCAGTGTTGCATTTACCAATACATGCACCCAGAGGGCACTTTAGAAAGCCACTTTAGAAATGCCCCCTGAAACCCGACCAGCCTCTGGTGAGCTTGCCGAGTTTCTGCCAGCCTGCCACCGGAGGTGCAGTTTTGGCTTACTAGGGTGAGAGCCTTTGCTCATTTTTCTCGGTTTGGGCACGAAGATTTTACATAGTGGGTTTGGAGTTGGTATATTTCCCTATTATGAACTAAGGTTGTAAGATGGCGCTCACAGTGCAGCAGGTCTGAGGTAGTTAATTCGTGCAGTCCGTTATCCATGTTGCGTAAGAACCAGGCGTTTTAAATAGGAAGAAGCTGCGGTTTCATCGGTATTCGGAACCGAGCGGCAGATTGCAAAATAGCGAGCGTCGTTTGTGAAACTTGAAAGGTAAGGAGGAAGGTTTCACCTCTTGTACGGTTCTTAAGCGAGTGAAGAAAGTGCTTCTCGGGTATCAATAGCATTTGGTTGATGTTTTCAGGGTTTGTTGACCGAAATTGCCTCACGAGAACCATCGTTCACGTGCAGTGAGGTTAGTACTGTAGGGTTCTTTCTCACTATTTTGTTTTATGTTAGGGTCAGTTCCGAATTGGTGATACTGATTTCATATGTGTTGTTATCTCCACCGAAAGATTGCGCAGGATTGTTTTCATTGAGGTATTGGGTTATGTTTATGTTGGGCACTTCAATCTAGTCACGTTATAGAGAATTGCATGAGGGTAGCCTCTTTCGGTTAAGAGTTTTTCTTACCATGGAATGATTGGACACGTTTTTGACTATGACGCTTTACATTTCTCTTATGGGCACATTTTCAATTCTTTCACCTTTATCTCACCTCATTTTTATTTTTTATTTACTTCCTGGATTTTTCATTTACTTCGAGGATACTTTATAATGAGTCACATGTATGTAAGTATATAGAGCTATATAATTATGAGTCTGTTTATATTTCCCTGCACACTGAATTTACCTGATATCAGATATTGTTTGTGTTATTTATAGATGTAAGCCCCTGAAGAAGGGCCAAAGGGGCCCGAAATGCATTGGGCACGAATATGAAATGGAACATCTGCATTGCATCATTTTCAATTTCTGTGTTAACAGATTAAACTATGTTTTCATCATGAAGTACTGTCATAATTTTGAAAAATTGTTTAAGCTCATATGTGCTGTTTACAGAATGTTTTTTGAAAGAGGATTAAAATATTAAGTTTTGAGTAAATTATAGCAGCAGCATATAAGATACAGTGCACAGAGGTCAAGTTGTATTACTTGCAATATGATGTGTAACGTGTTAGACATGTTCAGACAGCATGTCTTCCTCTGTAGCACGCTGAATTAAACAGGGCAGCATTTTTACAATAAGAGTAAGTAGGGAGTGCTCCACTTTTTCGCAATAGTGTTCGTTTTACTGTCTCACAAGTTGGAAGCACCCACCATGTCATTTGACGCTATATCTAGCATTACAGATAACAGGGCCAATACTTTGGCCTATACAGCTGAACAAGCAACAGAAATATATTCTTTAGTACATGATGTAAAATCATTCAATGTGCAGGGAAGCACGATACCACAACAACTAAAACAGTTTGAATATTTAATCAGGAGACAATTGAATCAGCGCCTTCATGCATCTACATTGGTCAAGTATCATCGAGCCAAAAGGATCCCACGGGGACTAAGATTGTCAATAAAACCTATGCTTTTCAGATTTCATTTAAATAAGGACTTTATGGAGCGGTGGCACGCAATTTTAAACAAATGTTCATTGGATTAAATGTTATTGCTCATAGAGGAATTGTCAAGAGTAAAACGTGAAATATCAGACGAAATCGCAGTGATTAAGTTAGATTTAGAAACACGAATGGAGCAAGAAGTTTGGAATGAAACGTTGGAAGAAATGAATAGGAAATTAGATGTCGATTCAAAGGAATTACAGGAAGGAAAACTTCGAAAATACAAATGTGACACACTGGACTATAAATTAAATGAGGTTTACACTTGGGCGGAAGTATACGCCCAAAGACGAGTATACTTCAAGAAAAACCACCACATCAGAGGAAAGTGTGGCCACAGAAGGGGACACAGATATCAACCGAGCACCGGTGCAGACAGAAAGAATGAGTGGACAACCACGTATTGAACCAGAAAGTGAAGCACTAGCGCACTCCTCAACATCTAAGTCTTTTTTAGCCCAGGTGACAGATATCAGTCAACCGCCAGGGACACAAAGTGGAAAAAGTGGAGGAAAACAAGGAGAAGCAAAAGAAAAAGCACGCACAAATTTGAGAAGCCAGAAAACAACTTGATATTCAATATTTCCTCTATTGAGCTCACAGCTCAACAGGTGAATGTGTTGAACAAGGGATTGGGATTCGTCCCTACATACAGAACCAATCTTTTGGAATGTGAGATCGCGTTGTTTAAGTTCATGAGGATTTTACGGTTTAGGCATTTCTTTTCAAACATCATTCCATCTAGATCTGATAGTCCGGAATCGGAGTTCTTAGAATTCAAACCGAAGTCGAAGTTTCAAGCTCCCATATCACATAAAGGCCTGGATTCATTTGAAAACTTAGTTAGAAAAGACCTACAAAAAATGAATTTCAAGGGTTCAAGGAGGACTAACTTTACCACTCGCGACAGACACACTCTGAAGTCTCTCTCTCAGAATTCTGAAATCTTTATACAAAAAGCTGATAAAGGCGGAGCTATTGTGGTAATGGACAAGGCATTTTGCATACAGAAGGTCAATGAACATGTGACTGATCAGGCGACGTATCTTCCATTGGACCAAGATCCCACTATAAAACTGATGGAAACATTAGATATCATCCTTAAGAAAGCAATGGAGATGGGATGGATAACAACTTCAACTAAATCTTATCTTACAGTGTCTAATCCCAGAAGACCAGGGATTTACATGCTTCCTAAAATTCATAAGGATATCCAAAACCCACCTTTTAGACCAATAGTTACTGGATGTGGTACCATATTCGAACCATTGGGTCAATACATAGACCACTTTTTACAACCTTTTGTGCAAAAATGGGGGTCATATGTAAAAGATACTACGGACTTTCTTCAAAAACTACAATCAATCACAACGAACAAAGAGATTACACTTTGCACAATTGATGTCAGATCTCTCTACACATCAATTCCTCATTCAGGCGGTATGGAGGCTGTGGAATGGGCCCTTTTGGCACAATCAGGAGTAAAGGCAGACAAGGTTTTTTTGCTTGACTTGTTACATTTTTGCCTTAATCACAGTTATTTTCAATGGGAAGATCAGTATTATTTACAGCTAACAGGCACATCTATGGGCTTTGCAGGGGCCCCTGCGTTCGCTAACACTTATATGGCCAAATTCGAGGAAGATTTCATATACAATGATAAAGAATGGACAGACAACTATCTTCTGTATTGCAGATATATTGATATTTTTATCATGAGGACCAACAGTCGGGAAAGGTTAGAGCAAAAGATCATACAACTGAACACTTACGATGATCACATACAATTCACACATACCATCAGTGAAAAGTCTATAGCCTTTCTTGACGTTTTAATCACCAAAGACGATCATGGAATTCACACAGAAGTGTACCACAAGAAAACGGATAGGAACAATGCTCTGCAATTCACCAGCTTTCATCCCAAAAATTTGATTCACAATCTTCCATACTCCCAGTTTTTACGTGTGAAAAGAATATGCTCACAGACCATGACACTAGAGGAAAACATCAACATTCAAAAACAAAAATACATTTCCAAGGGATTGTTGTAATCCACTTTAGGGGTCCGTATATAGGTTTTCCTGAATCATGTCCTTATATAGGCACAATTCGCATTGCCCTTATATAGGCATAGAATCCCAGTCCTTATTTAGGCATTAACCGTGCACTCCAAATACAGGCATGGTCACCGACATCCATCCACCCTAACGTCACAACGAGCTCTTAGAAACCAGACCCTTAAGCTTCGGGAGTTCCCCTAGCACAGGACTATTGATTTCTCCAAGAACTCATCTATTATGTATGAACCGTTATACCTTAAGGGTTCATTCCCGACGTCTTCCTCTGTCCGACTTCACGTCAATGCTAACATACCACGACACCTACCAGGTATAAATATACCTTCCCTTGCCCAAGCAAGTTAGAGGAGACCTCGACTTCAGAGGAGCCCGTATCCCGGCCTGACGCACTGAGAAGACGCTGTCATTCCTGCACGCAGACGAATCCAGCTTCCAGTGTTCTAACTCCCTTCGCAGGGTGTTTGAGTTCCAGACCCGGCAAGAGATTCCCACCTCTCTCATTCTCAAGGTATGGAGCTGACTAGAACCTAGAGGGACTCTTGGCATACCATACTTGGCATACTAGACTTAAACATACTCTTAGTATACCAGACTAGAGAATACTCCACCTACTTCTATCTTTCCCTACACCTAGACTAGGTTAGGCACATTGGGGTAGAACTAGCTTAGAGACGCATCGTATGAGTACCCGCATTCTTAGCTCATGTTATTTATGTACGTGAATATATGCTAAAAGATAATGCTAGCGCAGTATTATTTATTTCTACTGCTTACGCTGTACATTATCTTGCATACTGTCTTGTGATCATAACACCACATATCGCTTACACGAGAAACAAGACTGTTCAATAAAACCCTTTTTATTGAAACGCCCGTCTTTTCTTTCTGTGTAACTCTGTAGAAACTGAGCATGCACGATTGAATGAGTGAAACGGTTATCTATTGTTTCCACGATTCTGAGACATGTTCCGCTTCTAAAGGGAAACAAAGTTGTCATGTTTTTCGGTTGCCAGAAACTACTCCCTTCTTGTTCTCAAGGAGTTTCTAGTGGCCTCTGAGCTAGCTGGCACAAGTAATTAAGTTTAATATACTCGATAGGGACATACCGACCTTAGTCCTATGTCAAACCTATAGGTTATATTATTCCAATGCGCAGAGCCTATTAGGGAAATAGGAAGTACACTACAGGATATCCGGAGAGTATATTGGATGAAGCTATTGAACAAATGAACAAGAAAGATCGCAAGGTTCTTTTGACCAAACAACCTAAAACCACTTTAACAAGACAAGTGTTTGTATCAAACTATTCTACTAGTTCGAATTTTAAAAAAATCATTAACAGATGGGAAATTTTACAAAATGAAACGGACTTTAAGGATTTGTTTAAGGAGAGACCTTTGCATGCTTATAGGAGGTCTAAAAACATAAAAGAATTATTAATGACAACATCACAAGATCCAACATTGAAATTTCATGGCACGAGGAAGTGTCACAACTGTGTGCACTGTAATAACGTAATCATTGGCAATCAAATTCAACACCCCACAACAGGAGAAACGATCACGTTAAAGCATAATTCGGACTGTAACTCTAAAAACATAATTTACGGCATAAAGTGTACATGCGGACGACTATGTCGGAAAAACAGAAATAAAAATAAAAACACGTATTTCTGAGAACAAAAATACCATTCGTACTATGAATATGAACAGCAGTTTAGCAATTCATTGGATGGAAGCTCGTCATTCAATAGCTCAAATGAAAGTTCAGGTTATTGAGGTTGTAGCACCTATCCCAGGCAAAGATCTTACCAGATCACTATTACAAAGAGAAATCTTTTGGATTAGGAGATTAGACACTCAAGATCCGAAGGGATTAAATGAAAAAGTAGATATGGGTTGTTTTTTATAGATACTGTCTGTCATTATTGTATTGCATTGTCAGATTGCTCATGTTGACTCTGATATCACCATAAGCATAGAGTTATGTACATCATGTACTTGAGGACACTTATCACGTTTACGTACATGCATCCAGGATATGTCATTCACCCACGTTTTCACTATTACACTCTTTATTTTTCTTCTTTTTGTTTACTATCCAAATACAATCGCGAAGTATTTTTCTTATTGGTTTTGGAGCATTGTATCAGACTTGAGCCCGTTTCAAAATGGCGACCACGTTACTACGGGCGTTTCCCGTGGTACGGCAGATATCTGGTGAGACGGTTGTCTACAGTCAGATTCAGTAGTTTGTTGTTTCTTTTCATTTTTCTCGGTTTGGGCACGAAGATTTTACATAGTGGGTTTGGAGTTGGTATCTTTCCCTATTATGAACTAAGGTTGTAAGATGGCGCTCACAGTGCAGCAGGTCTGAGGTAGTTAATTCGTGCAGTCCATTATCCATGTTGCATAAGAACCAGGCATTTTAAATAGGAAGAAGCCGTGGTTTCATTGGTATTCAGAACTGAGCGGCAGATTGCAAAATAGCGAGCGTTGTTTGTGAAACTTGAAAGGTAAGAAGGAAAGTTTCACCTCTTGTACGGTTCTTAAGCGACGGGAAGAAAGTGCTTCTCGGGTATCAATAGCATTTGGTTTATGTTTTCAGGGTTTGGTGACCGAAATTGCCTCACGAGAACCATCGTTCAAGAGCAGTGAGGTTAGTACTGCAGTGTTCTTTCTCACTATTTCGTCTTATGTTAGGGTCAGTTCCGAATTGGTGATACTGATTTCATATGTGTTGTTATCTCCACAGAAAGATTGCGCAGGATTTGTTTCATTGATGTATTGGGTTATGTTTATGTTGGGCCCTTCAATATAGTCACGTTATGGAGAATTGCATGAGGGTAGCCTCTTTCGGTTAAGAGTTTTTCTTACCATGGAGTGATTGGACACATATTTTTATCTATGACGCTTTACATTTCTCTTATGGGCACATTTTCAATTCTTTCACCTTTATCTCACCACATTTTTATTTTTTATTTACTTCCTGGATTTTTCATTTACTTCGAGGATACTTTATAATGAGTCACATGTATGTAAGTATATAGAGCTATATAATTATGATTCTGTTTATATTTCCCTGCACACTGAATTTATCAGATATTGCTTGTGTTATTTATAGATTTAAGCCCCTGAAGAAGGGCCAAAGGGGCCCGAAACGCATTGGGCACGAATATGAAATGGAACATCTGCATTGCATCATTTTCAATTTCTGTGTTAATAACAGATTAAACTATGTTTTCATCATGAAGTACTAATGTCATAATTTTGAAAAATTGTTTAAGCTCATATGTGCTGTTTACAGAATGTTTTTTGAAAGAGGATTAAAATATTAAGTTTTGAGTAAATTATAGCAGCAGCATATAAGATACAGTGCACAGAGGTCAAGTTGTATTACTTGCAATATGATGTGTAACGTGTTAGACATGTTCAGGCAGCATGTCTGCCTCTGTAGCACTCTGAATTAAACAGGGCAGCATTTTCAAAATAAGAGTAAGTAGGGAGTGCTCCACTTTTTCGCAATAGAGAAAAGTAGGGGGCCACCTAGAACAGGCTGCAGCGGGGGACTTGGGGACCAGTCCGTGAGCTTCCAAAGGGGGGCTCGGGTCACAAGGGTCTGGAGGACAAGGGGGCCAAGCCGGACAAGGGGGCAGTCTCGCTGGTTGAGGGTGCAAAATCAGGACATCTGGGCCACTCAGGAGGTGGGTCTCTGCGGTGCAGACGTCCCTTGACGGCAGCTCGGTCGCGATGTCGTTAGGAGTCCGGATTGGACTCTCACAGTGTTTGTTTGTTGCAAGGGGTACGGTAACCCAGGTATTGCTCCTGTGCGGCGCCGGTTGGTCCTGGTGTCCTCTCACTTGGTGGGGGACAGATCTGACCTTCAGGAGCACAGGGTCCTCTTCCTGGCAAGCTGCTGCATCAGGCTGGCAGGGGCAGACAAAAGTGAAAACACGGCACGTCCCACAAATCCCTGTGTGCCATGTCCCCTACCACTGCAAGTGATACTTGTAAGCCATCCCTACAGCAGGCCTGACAGCCCTAAAGCAGGGTGCATAGTACTACATGTGAGGGCATACCTGCATGAGCAGACATGCCCCTGTGCTGGTCAGTTCCATTAGCGCCAGCACAAGTGACCAGGGAAGCCATTTAAGATCATGTGCTGGACACTGGTGAAAACAAGTTCCCCAGCTACATGATGGCTTCACTGAAAATAGAGATGTTTGGTATCAAACATCTCGTATTGCCAAACCCACACTGATGCCAGTGTTAGATTTACCCATGCATGCACCCAGAGGGCACTTTAGAAAGCCACTTTAGAAATGCCCCCTGAAAACCGACCAGCCTCTGGTGAGCTTGCCGAGTTTTGCCAGCCTGCCACCGGAGGTGCAGTTCTGGCTTACTAGGGTGAGAGCCTTTGCTCTTAGGAGACCCAGGACAAAAGCCTGTATGGGAAGAGGGTGTAACACCCCCTCCACACAGGATGACCTGATTAGCCTCTTTGGGCAGGAGAGGTTCAAAGAATGCAAATCTAGCTCCACTCAAAGGCGAGGATGCCATCCCCTCTGCCCAGAGCCTCCTTGGCACCTGGAAAGGCAGGAAAATTAGCTCGTTAGGTAGGCGTGTCACCTCAAGGCTAGTGCCACCCCTAAAACGGGCTACTGTGAGGTGGACATGATTTTTCAGAAGTAGCCATCTTTGTGCTGCCATACTTGGAAATTCAGGGACTGGGTTATGCCCACTTCCCACAGGAAGTGGTCATATAGGGGGCGTGGTGACCCCAACAGTCAAGTAGCCCATTGGCTACTATCCTCCACTCCCCTAACACCAATAAATTCAGTTTTTAGGAGAGTCCCTGGCACCAGAGAAGCAGATCCTGATGACCTACGAAGAGCTGTGAAAGCAGAAGAGAGCACCTGACCTGGCCCCAGCCCAGCTGACCTGTCTGCTGTTCTCCATCTACTCTGCGCCAAAGTCGACTCGTACTGCTGCTGTGTCCCTCCAGAACCTCCGAGGTCGCACAACCACGCCATATAATACACCCCATTTCCTCACTGTGAGGATCCGTCGTGTGGGGGTGGATCACAATGCGCCGCTGGCGGGAGTCGAGTTTGTCGTGCAGCTTCTGCAGGACAGTTTCCACGGAGCCAATGGAAAATGTTGGTTTTGGTTTCGGAGCTGAGTGCTTCAGTGCCGGCACATGGGTCGTTGGCGCAGAGCGGGTTTTTGACGTCAAAGGTTTTTTGCTCCTAAGGTGGTCGACGCCAAGTGCGTCGGCTTCAAGATTTTCTTCACCACCAAGCCATGGGTGGGGTCTGAAGCGGCAGTTCGGTGCCGACCATGGCCCGAAGGCAGTGGCGACCTGGAAGCCTGTCTGAGCCTTGAGCACAGCTATCTGACCCTTGGAGGAAGGTTGAGGGGGCTTGCTAGGAGAGAGTGGGGTCGAACGGTTAGGAGAGGAGGGGCCTTACTCACTACCAGTTGAGCAGGAGGGAGGGCCTCAATCTCCATGACGGAGGAGCAATTTGCTTCAGGCGAGAGGGCCTCCTACTCGGCTGCCAACAGTTATGACTAATGCCCCTCCTCAGGGTCCTCGGAGTTAAAGAGGTCTGGGCTGTCGTCTCCAACTCTGAGTGACATTTCCAAGTGATGAGCCGACAGTCTCAAAGAGTCTTTTTCTACCAGAAGGAGCGGCAGGCATCACAGGAGGCCTTGTCGTGCTAGGGCAAAAGACAGAGGTTGCAGACCTGATGTAGATCGGCCCAGGGTTATTTTGCGTGACACACAGAACAGTGTCAGAAAGGCTTCCGTTCCATTACAGGTGAGGTATGGCAAAGAGAGCGAAACAGATAGGTGAGACCCTGAAGGGTGAGACCCCTCCACGGGTCAAAGTCAGCTCGATGCCCATTCGATCGAAGCTGTGTGCTTTGAGATGATGCAAGAAGGTTAAGTCGCAATAGCAAATCAATACCGATGGGAGGGAGAGTAACCGCAAGAGAACACTGCAATAGCGGGGATATGGAGCTCGGTAACACACATCCGAACCAGACAGCGGAAAGAAAACAATCTAACAATGGAGCTGTAAGCCATGTGCATTACAAGCAAGAGGTAGAGTCACACTACCTTGTGACTCGAGAAGAACTCTTGGAAGAATAACAACTTACACACATCCGGACCCAACACTAGATGGCAGGAGCATGGGCTGCATGTGTATCTATAGCCACACATGCCTTGAACATACTATTTCTAAATAGAAAAAAAAAGTCTTGCATCAAAAATGCTTAGTAAATTGAAATTATTGAAGAAACCTGCAAAATATTTTACAAGAGTAAATTATCTTCGAAGAAATTCAGTATGTAAGGCATACTTTTCCTTGGAGTACTTTAAAAAACAAAAAACTTAGTAACTTCCACCAGTTGAAAATTCTGCAAGCAAAAATGAATAAAGTATGGCAATATATTTTTTCCCCCAATTGAAAAGCTTTTTGTCTAATAACCACACTAAATATGAATATGCTCCCCCCTCCTCACTATAGAACATGTTTTAATGCTGCCTTTGACAGGCACAATAAAATATATATTCCCAAGGTGGAAACTATCCTCAAGCGGTATGTCAAATGCACACAGTACATTTCAAAATCCATTTATGGAGAACATTCACAATATTGGTTATTTTTCCTTATTCGTAAATGCATATTACAAACATCAAATTACAACAATCCTGATTCTATGATTCAGGATGTGGTATTTACATTTATAAGAAACTATTTTACACTGCAGGGCGCATCACACTTAATAAATCTTGTTCATAAGTCAAGAGTGACAGAAAATTGGTGATAAAAGGAACAATAAATAACAGTACACTGCACATAATTTACATTTCAGGCATTTACTTTTTAAATTACACTGTACATTTTTACATAGGAAGATAAAGTGATCTGCCCAGAATCACACAATGCACTGTCAAAAGCTAAATCAAAGATAAGAACCCAAAGCTCCAATTGCTATAGTCAACACCTATTCAAGTACACAATACATCTGTGTTTTATTGGAAAATTTGTGAATTATTTTAGAAGGGTTAATTTGCCAAACTATTTGTAGAAAAGACACTCACCTGCCCAGGATCTGAAAGTTGCCACAATGCCCATTTTACTAGCTAGGAAACGGGATTCTCTGTCTTCTCTGGGTAAAATAAACACAATAAGTAGTTGCATAGAGAAGTAGTATTGTGCTACTTGGCTGTTGCCACACACATTTAAACAATAGTCTACTTACTTTTAATTATACTTTATACAAATTCTACAGAATTGCACTAACTAGATGGTCGTATATGGCCATTACTCCAAAGATGCACTTGCTTTACCATATCACATATTTAAAAATAGGTCCATCTTAAAAGCATTAGCCCATAAAAACGTATTAAACTTCCAGCAACATGACTTGTACTTTGTATAAAGCTCTGTGACTCCATCTTCCTGATTGTGAAATTCTGACACCGTTTTCACATTAACACCCGAATATCTTTCAAGCTCTTCTGTCACACTCACAAGAAGGAAAAGAGTCACAATATATAATTGAAAAATAATACAGCAATAAATTCCTGGACTCTCCCTGCGCACTTCTGACACAATCTTAGCTCAAGTCCGCTCAATACACTGCAATTCGAAAGCGGAAAGGTACAGTGCAGTGTCTGAGTCCTGGCAATGGAATGCATTCCCAAATGACAGTCCATTTAAATTTTAGGGACTTTACCTTCAGAAGAAAACACTGACAGTGCACTCCTTTTTCGTAGTAAGGAAGAACGTTGAGGTAGTTCACTTCGCAAAGAGGGGCTTTAAATATATGTTTATTCATTCTTACCAGCACAAACAGTATAAACTACGCTTTAGTAATATACAGTATAAACTACATTTTAGTATTATGCTAGCAGCTTAGACATTAATAAGTAACAAAACTGACACCAACCACGATGTGCATAAAATGGTATGCATAGACACATCCTAAACTCCATTTTGGAGCATGAAATCCATTAGAAGGGTGTAGAAAACTGGGTTTTGTTGCAGTACCCCCACCTTCTCACTTTGTACCTAGTATTTGATGCAACTTTGACTGAAATGTACTGGATTCCGGATAACCAGGTCCCCAGTACCAGTGTTCTTTCACTAAAACTGTACAACTGTTCCCCCAACTGGCAAAGCAATAAGCACCCTCAGTTAGTCCCTAATAAATGGTTCCTCTCATAAGGAGGGCCTGAGGTACTAAAGAGGGACCCTAAGGGTAGCAGCACATATTGTGCCACCCCCTAAGGGACCTCTTACCAAGCAGATACAAGACTGCCATTGCAGGCTGAGTGTCTTGGTGCAGACAAAAGTGAAAACACGACATGTCACACATCCCTGTGTTTCATGTCTTCTAACACTGCATGTAATACTTGTAAGTCACCGCTACAGCAGGCCTGACAGCCCTAAGGCAGGGTACTGAATATTATATGTGATGGCATGCCTGCATGAGCAGATATGCCTCTGTGCTGGTCAGTCGTATTACTGCCAGTACATGTGACCAGGGAAGCCATCTTAAGACGTGTTGGACGGGGGCGTGGCCAAGCAGACGACCGCAATGGCCGCTCGGCGTTGAAGCTCCGGCGCCTGATGCCTGTATAACCGCCGAAACAGCAACAATCAATATTGCAAACCCCCCAAAAACTCTAAAGGAACCGACCGGATTGTGCAGGGACTCCATCTACTGCCAGAAACGTGGTGAGGGGGCTTCCTTGGGCCCAGACACCGCGCGACGAGATAGGAGGTGCGCAGTGGAGGCCCAGCCCGCCTCGGAGGCCCCGGGGAGACAGGGTCCTCGGGTGAGCCTGAGGCCGGAATTGCGGGACTCCGCTGGGCCCCACTGCCCCCCCGTGGAGGCCTGGATCGGACTGCCGCCGGGGAGCCCTGCGCCGGGGTGGAGACTGGCCCCGCGGTCGCCGCCATTGGCAGCCACGGGACGAGCGAGGTGGGGCGGGGAGCTGGGCCCGGCTATTGCAAAACTTCCTTCTGCGCTGCGGCGTACTGCCGCGGCGGACCTCTGCCGGCTCCTCTGGGCCCCCCTGCTCGGCTAGAGATCCCTTCCTCCCTTTCCTTTTTGTCTTGGACAGTATTGAGCACAGCATGAGGCCGTGAGGGAGTGATGCTCGGCGGCCTTTTCACGCTTTGCTTCAGGCGGCGGGTGCGGGCCCTGCTCCTGTGGTGCTTACGGACTACGTCGCCCTGGGGCGCCCCCACCCCCCCTGCGCCATTATCGCACTGTGTGTGGAGGGCCCCTCCCGATCCTATCCCACTTGGGTGCACGGCTGGGACCGACTCGAGGCCTGAGGGGCTACTGGGCTGAATCGCTGCCATATCTGTGCCCCATCGCCCCCCTAAGGTACGGTGGGGCTCACTAGCTGGGCGACGACCAGTGTCGATTCCCTTCATACCAACAACGCCATTCCTACCCCGGCCTGCCACGAGGGGGCCCGCTGCTTGCCGCTTCACGGAGTGTCGCTGACAAGCCAGGTTAGCTATGAGCCCGCTGCATAGTCCTGTTCACTTGCCACGCCATTGAAGCCACCGGTGGGGCTCCGGCTGGAGGGGTCTAGTTTTCTCATCGCAGCGAGCAGCCGGGTCCATCCTACCACTTACCCAGAATCTGGTGACGACCCTCATCTGGCTGCGACGCCCGCAGAAGTATACCGCAATCATGGGTCGGGGGGACCCAAAACAGCGCAAAATCACATTTGAGAGGATTGATCCCTCGGACCGGCCGGATCGGGACGCTGAGAGGGAGGAGGGCCCAGAGCGTACGGACCCGCCACAATCCATAGACGGGGCCGCTGCTATCATGGCGGAACTCCGCGCGGGATTCCGGGGCATAGATGCACGGCTCGACACGCTTTCCTCCAGGCTTGATAGGATGGGAGAGAGGCTGGACGGACATAACACCAGACTCAACGAGGCCGAACAACGCATTTCTGCACAAGAAGACCGGTCCGCAGACACGACGCGAAGGGAAGGCTTGAACGGGTGGAGAAACTGTTAAAATCAGTGGCGATAAAGAACGAGGACCTCGAAGCCAGATCGCGCAGAAATAATATTCGTATCATGGGCCTGGCGGAATCCACAAACATGGGACGTCCAGAACATTTCCTCGAAACTATGTTGACAGAGTTATTTGGCGCTGAACACTTCTCCAAGAACTTCGTGGTTGAGCGTGCGCATCATTCCCTGGGCCCCCGGCCACCTCCCGGAAGCCCCCCACGCTCCATTATAGCGCGCCTGCTTAATTACAGGGACCGAGATACGATTCTCCGTCTGGCCTGGGAGAAATCACCCGTGCAATACCCGGGGACTGTGCTCTCTTTTTACCTTGATCATACCATCGTAGTGCAGGAGGCCCAACGGAAATTTCAAGAAGCCAAGCAGCAGCTGCGAGCCATGGGTCTCAACTATGCTATGCTCTATCCAGCGAAATTGAGCGTGATAGTAGACGGCAAGCCCCGTTTCTTTGAGAATGCTACAGACGCTCTGGCCTTCTGCAAGCAGCGCCACGGGATGACACGCCAAAGTCCGGCGCACTCTTCAGGACACTCCTCTCCGGACAGACAAATAGCAGCTAGCGCTGACCTCTTTTCTGCAGACTAAGGTCATGGAACTATATTTCTAGTACCTATTTGTTGCCTAAGCTGTTTCTATCCACTGCAAAATTGATATTTCTTACTTATGGTGGAGGTACACCTTCTAAGGTTACACTGTTATGCGGTTTACAATTTTTTATAATGCTAAACTTACGTGGTATTTGCTATGGGCTTCAGGCGTCCGAGGCGTTGCCCGCCTCCCTAGGATGATTCCTGATCCAATTCAGTTGGGGGTTTTCTATCTCCTTTTTTTTCGGGACTACAGGGGTGGGATTGTGTTCTCGGGGCCCTTTGGCCCAGGTGTGGGAGGTGGGTGGTTTTTGCGTTCCCTATGTAATGTAATGTTTGTTTATTTGATGCAATGGCAATGTGTTCTATTTCCCTAATATGTGTCCCTCTGTAAGTTCCCTTCTTTTGAGACTCCGGATTGGAGATTCGGAAACAGTTCAGACCAATACAAACACCTTTCTTCATGGGTATGACAGTGGCCCCAGTAGTAGACGTTAAACTTGTCACCTGGAATATCTGGGGGCTTAATAATCCACGAAAAAGCAAACTGGTGCTGGCGTATCTCCGATCGCATTTCTGCAGGAAACTCATCTCCCAGTGCAAGGGACCCCACCCTTTGCATCCGCTTGGGGCCCGCATAGATTTTTTGCAAGTTACAGTACCTACTCCCGTGGGGTATGTCTTCTCATTCACCGCTCCCTCCCGTATACACACAAAGAGACCATATCAGACGCTCAGGGACGGTATCTGTTGGTACTGGGCACTCTGTTGGGTAAAACGGTACTTTTTCTTAATATATATGCACCCAATGTGGACGATCCTGGTTTCTTTGAGGGACTGCACATTCTGCTCAGCCGTTATGATTATGATGTTATATTTTATGGGGGGGGACTTGAATCTTTGGCTCGATCAGACACTTGACACATCCAACCCGCTCGACACTCCCAAGGCGCGCTCTCTTGAGGCGATGAAGGACCTCATTCACTCTCTGAACCTGCGCGACCTGTGGCGCACGCACCACCCTCTAACCCCTGGTTACACTTTTCACTTTGCACCTCATTCCACACATACCCGCATAGACTATATTTTAACTGATGCGCTTGGTTGCCACTGGACCAAGGGCATAACCACTCTACCGCGTACTCTGTCAGATCACGCACCGGTGCTTACACACCTGAGTATTCCACACTCGGCGGGGTGGGAACGCAGATGGTCTTTCCCGACAGCTGCCCTACTAGACGAGGTCTTCTGATCGGAGGTGCAGGAGGCCATCACTGAATATTTCAATCTGAATGCAGGCACGGTGGATCATTATTCCACTTTGTGGGACGCCTTTAAGGCTTATATTCAGGGTGTTGTAATTTCCAAACAGGCAGGGGTGCTGCGTGCGATTCAGGGGAGCCTTGCCAAAGTTGAAGCTGAATTGGCATTATTGGATGCTGCATTTCCGGATCCGCAATTGCAGAATAAACAGAATGCTCTCATACTGGAGTTTAATGAGCATGCTGATAGGGAGGCTTCACTACTTGGGAAGCAATCTACAGCCTGCAGATATGGGGAGGGGGAACGCCCCGGAAAAACACTAGCACGCTTGATACGCCCCCCCAGGGGGGCTGGTCACATAGCGGCAATACACCGCGAGGATGGTACGGTAGCAACGGACAATGCTGACATATTAGCGGAGCTGGTCGCATATTACAAATGTCTCTACTCTACCACTCTCCCCAAAGACTTTTCCCAACATCTGGCATATTTAGAGGAGATAGCCATGGTGTGGCTCACTAGAGGTCAACCGGATTTCCTGGCGCACCGTTTCACGGTAGAGGAGATCTCACTTGCTATCTATGCCCTTGTTCTAAGGCGCCGGGACTCGATGGACTCTCAGGTGCTTTTTATAAAGCTTTCAAAGATAGTGTAGCGCCGCAACTCCTAGAGGTCTATGCAGAGGCCCTGGAACAGGGCACCCTTCCACCTTCTATGAGAGAGGCGGCCATTTCTTTATTACTCAAACCGGGTAAAGAGCCCACCAAATGTTCCTCATACCGTCCCATCTCTTTAATCAATTTTGATAATAAGATCCTTGCCAAAATGCTACCCTCCAGACTGTCGTTGTTGCTGGAGCAAATTATCTCCCCTGTGCAGTCGGGCTTTGTCCCACACCGTTCGACGGCCCTAAATTTAAGAACCTTTTTTCAGTTATAAACCGTAACGAACCCACTACACCTGCGGCAGTGGCATTATTGGACGCCAAAAAGGCCTTTGATTCTCTCGAATGGCCTTTTCTGCTGGCCACGGTGCGTAAATTAGGCATCCCATCCAATTTTGTAGCCCTGATCGCACTGCTTTATTCGTCCCCGAGTGCTCGTCTTCGAGTAAATGGGTCGTTATCCTCCCCATCCCAATCATGCGCTGGACACGACAGGGCTGTCCATTATCTCCATTATTATTTATAATAGAATTGGACCCCTTGGTCCGTCACTTGCAGGAAAAGCACCTCTTTCGAGGCTTACAGTTTCCCAACGGCCCCTTACTAATGACCATGTATGCGGATGATATTTTGCTTTTTGTGAGACACCCTAAGGAAAACCTACAGCCCCTTATAGAGGAGGTCTGCTGCTTTGGGACCATGTCCGGCCTGATGATAAACTGGGGCAAATCAGTCTTATTCCCTAGTACGGATGCGGCATCAGCAGATGAAACTGAGAATCCGCTGCAGAGAGCAGGGGACACCACCAAATACCTAGGGGTACATATCCACAGAGATAAGGAACAGGTCATACGATTGAATTATGGACCTACAGTCGAGCAGATTACCACACAGGTTGAAAGATGGATACAACTGCCTCTATCGATGGCCGGCCGCATAGCTCTGATAACAAGCATTGAAAATGCAATAGGTCTCGCCTTTAATTAAGTTAAAGCCATTTGCTTTGCTAATGGTATTGTATAGCAAAGCAAATGGCTAGGTTATAGGTTAGTTTATCTATCCCCTTTTCCATCCGCTTTTAGAGACTTAAATTACAAATCTGATTCCTAAGACTGGTTCGAAATTAACTTTGGGGAAAGTCCTTTGGCAGTCTTTATTGTTTAATTAGGAACAGTTTATGAGGCATATAATTTTAAGCTCGCCATAGTAATCTCATTGGCGATATGACAGTTTTGTTGCTGCTGCAACTGTGTTGAATTTATTCCTACGGCCAGTGCTTTAAATGGGCCGGTACTCATCGGTACTGAGTACCGGCACTTCTTAGATTTATCACTTTGAGTACCGGCACTTCTCTACTGCCCTGGAGAGTACCGGTACTCATAAAAGGTAGGCTCATTGGCTGTGCTGGTGAGCGGGAGTGGAACGTGTCTCTGGCAGCCAAGGCGCCGCTTCTGTAGCCCAGATCTGAGCCCCAGCTGAGCTATTCAGCAGGGCTCATTTGAATAATGTCCGGGTGCTCACCATCACGCTGTGCTTGACAGAGCAGGGTCCATTCAGGCCCTGTGCTGTCAATCACATTCACACTATCCTGTGCGTTCCTCCAAGCACAGGAATCATGTCAGTTCCCTGGCAGTGGCAATCAGGCTACGGCCAGTCCGGCCCTGGTGGCAATTAAAAAAGCCATGGTAGGTGAAGGGAAAAGATGGCTTTTATCATACCTTAGTCTTTGTGTGTCTGCTATGTTTGTGTGTATGCCTGTTTTTGTAAGAAAAAAGTGAGAGAAAGAGAGAGAGAATCCAGACACTCTCAGGAGGTATTTTAAAGAAAATAGGTGGCACTTTGTTTGTACATATCTGCTTGGCGACAAAGATTCATAAATAACGTAAAAGGGAGGGAGGGTGGATGGATGAGTGAGCAAGGGTGGAGGTATAGATGGATGGATGGATAAATAGATGGATGAGTGAAAGCATGCATGGGTGAAAGAGGGTGGATGATTGGATAAAAGGGCGGATGATGGGTGGATAAGTGAAAGATTGGATGGATGAATGAAAGGTAGAGAGGATGGATGAAAGGGTGGATGATGGATGAGTGAAAGGAGGGATTGAGTGAAAGGGTGGATGGAATAAAGGAGTGAAAGGGTTGATGGATGGATGAGCGAAAGGATTGATGGACAGGTTTGGCGATGGATGGGTGGATGGATAGGTTTGGATATGAAGGGTGGATAGACGTAATGGTGAAAAACTGAATGATTGATGAAAGACTGAATAGACGATAGAATGTAAAGTTTAAATGGTGGACATCAGCAGGTAAATGGTAGGATGAAAGGATGAATGGATAGATCGATGGAAGAGACAAGAGATATCTTCTGGGGAGGGTCATGATGAGTTGCTTCATTTGCTCGGTGCCATAAGAGATTTGGTTCGACGTGGGGGTATTTTCAGTTTCTTCCTACTAGCGTGCTCAAAAATATAAAGTATTGTGCCAAACAGCAATTAACAGTATGACATTAAGAAGGTGAAACTATTGCAAAAAAGGAAATGTTAACATATTATCGCATTTCTCTTTCATTTGGTGTAATGAGTTAACCTGCTTTGTTTAAATAAATACGTCTCATGTGTTTTGGTATGTGCTGACACTAATATAGAAGTTGTTAAGTATCATCATGTCTTGCCCTTAGCCCCGCCCCTAGCCCCGCCCTCACTACACCTCTAGCTCATTTTGATGAGTACCTGCACTTAATTTTTCCCCATTTAAAGCACTGCCTACGGCATCTCTTACCTGAGGCCCCCCTGTCATGGCAGTTCCACATAAGGTATTGGCTTTTTTAACAGTTTCAAGTGCCACAGAGGCTTCAGAGTCAGCCGGTGGCAGTGCCATCAGAATGATTAATTTGAGAAGGTGCAGAATGAGGGTCGATGTGAGGGCCTCTGACTCCTTCCTTCTTTAAAGTACTTGACATGTTGATCCCCCTTCTTTGGAAGAATAGCCTGGGCCTCTTAGATATTTTTTAAAACAAGACCACAGGAAAATCAAAAAAGTTATGTAAACCTCAGACCTCTCCGCTTTAAACCTTCTAATATGTGGTGAAAGTCTCTATCAGTCGTTGAAATCCGTTACATCAATGTTTTTCCCTGGTAAAAACGACATTTTTCTGTCATCCAAGGTTAGTTTGAAAGAAAAGTTGAATTTTTTTTCAGATATCAAGAATCAAATGTTAAAGAAGACCCCTCCTTTTATAGTCTTTCAATAAAGCAGACTTAGGTTAGGTAGTCAATGTCTCCAGCAGACATTTTAAGATTAATAAAAGGAAATCATTCCTGTGCCTTCTCTTTTAATAACCTCCTCCCTGTCCGTCCTCTCACCTGAGAACTTCCAACGCGGCTTCCCCGCTGCCAGAGCTGCTCGCGCTGGCGCCCTTCCAGGCTAGAAGGATCGGAGGGTTTGCCTCTTCAACCGTCGATTAGAGCAGCGCCATTGCTCACAGGTCAGAGGTGGGCTCCCAGTTCTCTTGGTGAAATGATGCTTGCGGGGTCTGCTTGCTCTCGACTTCTGAGAGTTCATTTAACTGTGGGCTGCATATTTCTTCCACATTTCATCCACTCACCTCCGCTCACGCTACTGATTAGAATCCAGTACTTAGCAAGAGACACCGTGTAGTCAGAGTCGTCCTTCGCCAGGAGAGCGCCCTGGGCGGAAAGAAATGTGGCACCCTTTCTGCTACTTGTGAATAAAATGAGCAACAGGGAACCCCTTTTGTGTTCAGGGGTCAGTCCCAAGCGGTCTACGTCAGAATTGTGACTGGCCTCTGAAAGCAAACATCTCAGCGCAACCCAAACCAACTCTCCCGCCCCCACACACACTACCGCTCACCTGAATTACTCAGAGATTAGATCGCTTTTCAGGCTGGTGCGAAGTTGTTTGTTGGAGGGGGGTAGGGTTAAAGGGTTAATAGTGTGTGGCAGCTGGGGTGAGAGGGAGAAGGGAGGACAAGAAGGCAGCCTGATGGAGTGTTAAAAACAGCGCTTCCAGCACCGGAGCCAGGTGACAGGGTGACCTTAATGCTTCATACGCCCTCTCTGAAGGTTGGCGCCCTGGGCCTGGACCCAGCTCGCCCAGGCCAAACTCCAGCCCTGCATGTGTTATGATGTACTTCAATCTCAGTCTCCGAGTTGGTTTCCCAGAGCACATCTCTCCGGCAGTGTCAGTCACGGGGCGATGATGGTGGGGTGCGTGGTTCACCCCACGAGCGTGCTAGGAGGCTGCACGCTTTCAAGCGCCTTAATAAATTAGATTAATATAGCCCCTTTCAATGGAATGTAAATATGGTGCTGGGCAAATCACTTAATCTCCCCATGCCTATCAAAAAATGAATGTGTCCTTGTGTAATGTAACGGGTGCTCATGTAAAGCGTTCCAATACCGTCGGGTCGAGTTCGCGCTATATAAAACTGTAAAAAATGTATATTAAAAAATAATAAGGGGAGAAAGTATAAAATATGGATAAATACAAATTAAGACGTTAAAATATCTTGAACCAGGGAGCCCTGTAGGCACGTTGTAAAGCACGTAAGTTGTCATCAAATATATACATAATACCTTTTTTGATACGGCCCAATGGCTGCGGGCCTAGTTTCATCAACATCAGTTACATTTGGCTGTAGTGCTTCAAATGGGTCGGTATTAACAGTCAATATTGTCCTTCACACTGCTCGAAGTGCGCCCCTTTTGCACTTCTGAAAGCTGCTAAGTGCTAACTCTTCGCCCAGTGTCGCCCGCAGGAGAGCTTTCCGACAAAAAACAAAAAAGTGAACTTTTTGCTGTTGTAATTTCCTGCTTAATGTTTTAGTGGGAAAATGATGCCCAAAAAAACTTTTGTTAGTTTTTCAGGTTTTATCATCCACTTTTCTTTTCTTTCACGTCCTCAAGGTCACATTTTGACTGGAAAGACACCGAATTTGGATTAGGCGAGGTTTTACACATTTGCCCGCTGGAAGTGTCGCACCTGACATACTGAATGAAAGGTCCATCCCTCCCACTACCCACCCTCCCTAAAGCCAACCTCCAGTACATCTCAACCTGCTCTTTTAGAGAAAAAATGCCAGTTCACAGTACAGTGTCAGAGGTCAACTGTGGACAGGGTCAACATCTTTACGCCCCCACCGTCCTGTCGCCTTACTCATTAAGCACACTAGACATGCAAGGGCACCAACAAGCTCTTACGCGTGAGCACGTGACGCAGGGGTGGCCTCAAGAGGGTCGAGGTCAGGCGATCTTTCTTTAATCCCACCTTCTCCATTTGACCAAAGTGCCTCATCCTGGGCAAATCACTTAATCTCCCTGAAACTCAATTCCCTCTGCATCGAAAGAACGGGAGCGCTTCAAATCTCACTTTAAGCGCTATGTAAAATCCAGACGTTTCACAGACGCGTGGGTGATTCTAAGTAATTGTCGGGGTCACACGTTGAGCAAGCAGACACAGAGTATTAGTAACCTGCGGGTAACTACTGACGTGGGAGGCGGAATCTAACACCCAAGAGGAGGCAGGGGGCGGGGAAGGCTCGCGCTCAGCTCATCCGACAAGTCTGAACAGACCTTGACGGCAGCACTTTGGGAGAGGCCTGCCAGGCTCGGCTAATCAGTGCTCCCACTAAGAAGGGGGCGAGCGCACAGAATAGAGTGTGAAAGTGAGGGGTGGGTGGGGTGTGGGGGGTGGCTGGAGAGTCTAAGGAATAACTGAGGGATAATGACAGTGGAGAGAGAAGAGAGGAACGATGGGAAGTGATGTATGGAGAGACAGAGGCTAGAGGCAGCAGCGGAGAGAGAGAGGAGAAAACAAGCGCAGTCCCGAAAGCGAAAGAGGATCGCGCCGGAGCATGGGGATCTCTTATCTTTATGGGGCCAAGTGTTTAAACACATGGCCCCATAAAGATAAGAAAGTGCTTCACGACAGCCGTGAAGCAGGCTACCGAGTCCAAATGTAAGCCAAAGGGAGGCAACCAAAACACCTAATTTCCAATGGCAGGCCACCGTTAAGCATAAACGGTGTCGCCGGCCAATGGGAATGAGGGGCGGGGCTTAAAGCCCTCTTCTGAAAGTCCTCTCTTACAAAACCCCTCGCGGGGGCGGAGCAGGGCTCTGCCCTGCAACGCCACGCGAGACCTAAAAATGAAAGTACTACCTCGACTTTTAGATCTGTTTAGCACCATACCCATCCCACTCACTAACGTATTCTTTCGCCAACTACGGGGACTACTTATAAAACTTATATGGGCAGGTCGCAGGCCAAGAGTCTCCTGGGATACTTTGACGCTCCCGTATAGTCGTGGAGGGTTTGCTGTCCCGGATCCCCGACTTTATTTTTTAGTGGCATAAGCACAATATGCTCATCATTGGTACCATCCGGACGACCGCATCCTGTATACGAAACCCGATCGTGAATTGGCGGCTCCCACCCCGCTGGGCACCTTTCTCCCCAAGGGCATACCACTAGACCCTCAGGACATCCAACCCCTGGCCACCTGCTGGGCGTGGCGTAGACTCAACACTATGTTAGGCGACGGCCTTCTCTATTCTCCGGCTATTCCCTTAACAAATAATCCATTCCTCCCACTAACTTCTGAGAGGGTGGTACAGCTCACCCTCACTAAGCTAGGCCTGGATACTCTTGGCTCCCTATTTCCTGAGGGGCGGGCATGTACGCTGACAGACTTATCCACTCGTCCAGGGATGACTGACATGGACAATTTTGTAGCCGCCAGACTAATGAGTGCACTTCGCTCCGCTGTCGCTTCCTTCCCATCCTCTCCTACGGAATTCACCCCACTCACCTTGCTTATTACAGACTAAGAGGGAACGCACTTAGTCACCAAACTATACAAGGCTTGCTTGGCGCTCAAACAGGAGCGGGACAGGGGGATCCGACGACACTGGGAGGAAGACCTGGGACACACACTGACGGATAAGGAGTGGGCTTTTTGTCTTGACCAAATCCAGAAAATCTCTCCCAACCACAGGCACAAGCTCCTTCACTTTAAATTCATTCACAGGATCTATGTTACCCCGCATCAATTAGCCAAATTTGACCCCTCCAAATCGTCCAACTGCCCCAAGTGCGGGACACAGGATGCGGATTTCGCTCACATGGCTTGGACATGCCCCCATGTCCTGCCGTACTGGGCGGAGGTCTTTCAACTGATAGCGAAAATAATAGGCGCCCCTCTCATCCCCTCTCCTCGGCCTACTAGGCTTGGTCATTCACATTAAACTCTGTTACTGAAGATTCGTAGCAATTGCCTTGATGTTAGCAAAAAGAGAAATAGCAGTACATTGGGGAGCCCAGACCAAACCCACAATAGCGGCATGGACACACAGCCTAGCCTACTGTAGCCTACAAACAGAGATCTATCCCACGCTTCAGCCCCCAACGTCAAGACCTAAAGATATTTGGTGTGTCTATCGCACGTATCTACAACAGGCACCAGATAAATCCGCAGCCTCTCCCCCACTTCCCCCTGCAGCCCCCAGAGAGGCAACGGCCACGCTTGCCCCTGACGTTGTATGACGCCCGACTGTACCAACGCAATTCCCCCGTAAGATATAACGTCATACTGCTCATTCCAGATAACGTACACACGTACTTCCATACCGCAATGCTCGAGGTGGCCAATGGAAGCGTCGACCTAGTGGAACTTCCCCCCCTCTTCTCCCCAAATCCCTTTGTATCAGAATGTATATTGACTATGATGTAAGTTATAGTTTTTATTGATTTTGGTCTTCTTTTATGTTAATGTCTGATTATTGTCTCGATTTGTAAAGTCACGTGTGGTTGTCAATAAACCTTTTGGGGGAAAAAATGAGAGAAAAAAAAAACACGTGTTGGACATTGGAGAAAACAAAGTCCCCAGCTACATGATACCTTCACTGAAAATCGGGATGTCTGGTATCAAACATCTTGTATTGGTAAACCCACACTGATTGCAGTGATGGATTTACCAATACATGCACCCAGAGGGCATGTTAGAGGTGCCCCCTGAAAACCTTCCAGTCTCTGGTGTACTTGCTGACTGGATTCTGCCAGTCTGCCACTCAAGACACTGTTCTGACCTCCCAGGGTGAGAGCCTCTGCTCTCGGGAGACCCAGAACAAAAGCCTGTCCAAGAAGAGAGTGTAACACCCCCTCCCACAGGATGACCTGCTGATTAGCCACATTGCGCCGACAAGCTTCAATGAGCTTCCAACTTTGGAATGCAAATCTGGCTCCCTTCACAGGAGAGGAAGCCGCCCCATTTGTCAAGGACTCCCTTAGCACCTGGACAGGCGGGAAAATTAGCATGCCACCTCCAGGCTACTACCACCCCTAAGGTGGGCTACTGGGAGGTGGATACTATTTTTCAGAAGTAACCATCTTTGTGATGGCATACTTAGGATTCTCGAACAGGTTTATGCCCACTTCCCAGAGGAAGTGGTCATATAGGGGGCATAGTGACCCTAAGGGTCAGTAGCCCATTGGCTACTACTCTACACTCCCCTAACAAACCTATATTTAGCATTTAGGGGAGCCCCTGGCACCAGAGAAGCAGATTCTGATGACCAAAGTACAGAGAGGACAACGAAGAGTCGCAAAAGACGAGAAGAGAGAAGAAGCAGCTGACCTGGTACTAACCCTGCCGGCCTGTCTGTATCCCCCATTGAAAAGGCACCAAAGTCGACTAGTCATGCAGCTGTGACTCCAGAAACTTGGGAGGATTGCCTGCCTTTGAAGAAGACTCAAGACCTCCCATGAACAGCGGACCTCTTCTAAAGAATCTCCAAAAGAGAAGACTCTGAGGCCTCCGGAACCGCCAAAACCAGACACCCGAAGCGACCTCTGCACCTGTCGTCTACGGCCCAAGTTGAAGTGGGCCACTTGGGCCAACAAGGTTCCCCAGCCCTCCAGAGCTCAAGTCCATTGTGGTTTCACACCTCCTGGACTTCCCAACGTCGTCTACAGCTTCTGCACGCAGGCCCCCTCAACTGCAACTGCTCCAGTAAGGAAAAACCCAACGCCTAAGGACACCCCTGCACCTGTTGCCCCAAGGCCTTGGAGAAGAGGACCAACGGTGTCCCCCGTCCCAAAGTATCGCAAGGCCTGAGCCCACTTGCTTGCTCAGCCCGACTGGCTTCCTAGCCAGAGCCTACAGCTTCTTTTTACAGTGACCGAAACACATTGAAATGCATTGGGCTCCTGACGCTGATTTGCACCATGTACCGGCCGCCCTTGTGCTGCTGGTGGTGTACTGCTGGTGCTGCCTTGGACCTTACCCACCACTCACCTTAACATCTGGAGATTGGTCCTGTAAGTCGATGTACTGTACCTGTTCCTCCTTCCATAGGATAACATGGAGCAGAACTCAAAAATTGCACCGTGTCAACTTTTTGAACTGAAAATAATTTATATTTAAAAAGGTACTCATCTGAACGATTTTTCTCCGATGCCAAATCATATATAAAAGTACTTGGTATTTTTATAAATTGGCGTGGATCTTCTTCTTGAGTCGTGTGTGTCCCATTGTTTGTATTTTGCTAACGTCTTGCACTCCTCTGTGTCAAACATAAGGCTGCTCGACCACATTACACTGGCACGTATTGTGCCATCCACTACATTTGCAGTGCAAACATGGCTTCTGGCCTACCACATTAGCCTCAGTGTAGCAGTGTAAAAAATAAAACCTTTCGACATATAAAAAGCTCCTTTTTAAATAAGAATAAGCCAACCCTATGCAGTTCTTGTAGCCCACAAGGCAGGGTGCATGGCATTTAAAAGTACGACATTGTAGGAAGCTGACTCTTTAGGTAGAAGACCAAAACAAAGTACACTGTGTACAGAGTCCAGGTAAACCTTATTGGTTTACAGAGGCAAAATTGATACCATTAAATGCACTCTAATGTGGTAGTGTGGGCGAGCAGATAAGGCTTATCAGAGGGTAGTGCTAAGCATTTGTTGCACTCACAAAGGAAACAAATGAGACGCACACAAGAATAAATCGGAGACCAATTAAGAAAAAGAAGTCATATTGTTTTAAAAATTGGATACCAAGAACTTCGTTATTAGGAAAGTACTTTTTAAAATATTGATTTTCACAGGTAAGTAAACAGTTCACTTAAATGCACCTTTACGCAGTAATACTTCCCTATGGGAGAAAAGGCGTATGTTGCATACAATTATTTACGGTGGGGTTCAGGGTGTCTCCTTCGGGACTTAGAGTCGTAGGGGGCCAAGGTCCAAAGTACTACCAGCACTTACTCTTTACCTGCCCTGGGGCATCTGGGTGCAGAGGTGCTGGTGAAATTGGTAGCTTGTCACGCTACGCCGGTGGAAAGAAGGGGGCGCCATCTAGAAACAGGCTGCAGAGGGAGGCTTGCAGACAAGTACAGGATCTCCCATTGGAGGGGGTGGAGGGGGGGTCACAAGGGTCCTGGGAACAAGAGGGCACAGCCAGTTCATCAGTATCCGGGCTGGGGTGCTGGTATGCAGAGAGGAAAGGTCGGCTAGTCTATGTGCATCCTAGGGCCTTGCAGGTGTCCGTCTAGCCTGTTGTATTCCTCTTAGGGTGTCCATACACGGGCTTTCCTGTATCATGTCCTTATATAGGCACAATTCGCCCAGCCCTTATATAGGCATAAAATCCCAGTCCTTATTTAGGCATTAAACCGTGCACTCCAAATACAGGCATGGTCTCCGACATCCGTCCACCCTAACGTCACAACGAGTTCTTGAAGAACAGACCCTTAAGGCTTCGGGAGTTTCCCTAGCACAGGACTATTGATTTCTTCAAGGACTCACCTATTATGCATGAACCATTATACCTTAGGGGTTCATTCATGATGTCTTCCGCTGTCCGATTCACGTCAATGCTAACATTCTGAGGTACCTCTCAGGTATAAATATACCTTCCCTAGCCCTTGTAAACTAGAGGAGACCTCGACTTCAGAGGAGCCCGTATCCCGGCCTGACGCACTGAGAAGACGCTGTCATCCCTGCACGCAGAGAGTCCAGCTTCCAGTGATCTGACTTCCCTTGCGGGGTGTTGGAGTTCGAGTCTGGCAAGAGATTCCTACCTCTCTTATTCTTAAGGTATGGAGCTGACTAGAACCTAGAGGCATACTTGGCATACTAGGCGTAACATACTCTTAGTATACCATAGTAAGGAATACTTCACCTACTTCATACCTCTCCCTACACCTAGGTTAGGTTAGGTACATTGGGGTAGAACTAGCTTAGAAACGCATCGTATGAGTACTCGCATTTTTAGTCTGTGTTATTTATGTAAATGAATATCTACTAAAGATCATGCTAGCGCAGTATTATTTATTTCTACTGCTTACACTGTACATTATTTATCTTGCATACTGTCTTGTGATCGTAACAGCACATTTTACTTACACGAGAAACAAGACTGTTCAATAAATCTTTTATTGAAACGCCAGTCTATTTCTTTCTGTGTCACTTTGAGGAAAACTAAGCATGCACGATTGAGCTGAGTGAAATAGTTATCTATTGTTTCCACGACTCTGGGACACGTTCTGATTCTAAAGGGAAACAAAGTGGTCATGTTTTGCGGCTGCCGGAGTTTCTAGTGGCCTCTGAGCTAGCTGGCACAAGTAATTAAGTTTAATATACTCGATAGGGACATACTGACCTTAGTCCTATGTCAAACCTATAGGGTATAATATTCCAATGCGCAGAGCCTATTAGGGAAATAGGAGCTACACTACATGGCGCCCAACGTTTGTAAGGCGGTAATATAACGCTAGATACTGAGTAACTCAGACGTGCTTTTTCTCTCAGAGACCCCTACCCATATACTCCAAAAGACGTCTGGAGTGGGCAGGGTTAAGTATCCACCACGGCTACATGGGGAAACACCCTATATATTAGCTGTTTGGTTTGCTCAACGTTGAAGGATACACTGTTCCAAAACATTGTGCACCTTATCTTTGTTTCCTTGAAACTTGTTCTACATTTTTCAAAAAACAAAATGACTGAAACCGGAAACGGTGAAGCTGCGGCTGATCCAGCCCAAGCAGCAGTTTTTAACATTACAGGTTTAATTGAAACCGAGGAGGGTGTTATAGACATCGCTCCAAACTTAAGAAGAGCCATCACTCTAAAACTTATAAAACATGGCCTACCACCAAGAGGCGGTAGAGCAGTTTTCGTGATAAGAGGCACACGAATCCTTTCAGACAGAGGTATTCTATTCATGGGTAATATTTCCTGAATCAAATCCAGTAACACACGTTTCACTTCTACAAAGAAGATGATCCACCAGAGGAATACAATCCTTTCGAGGATATTGAAATTCCAATAACATACCAGGAGCATCAGCTCTGGTTTAAAGGCGCCCTAAAACATCACAAAAACATTACCAGGCTCGGTCCACTAGGTAGACCAGGAGCAACATGGCCGATTCTAGCCGGCTACACACCTCATCCTAACATTGAAGAGATGTCAGACGAGGAATTACTTACTCAACTCACAGAGTTAATAAAAATCTACAGACAATTGGTCCAATATGTCATGCGGACTTTCACAGTCCAGCAACCACCGACACTTCCAAATCCAACTCCCCAACAGGGGAATATACTAAAAATTACACCACAGACTCTCTACGCAGTCATGGGTAAAATGCCCACAAAACGTGAGCAAATTCCATTCTGGATAGCTCAAAAAATTACTCAAATCGAAGCAGTATTTCCAAATACTACCCCGTATGGGAAACACAGAATCCTAACAATCAGTTTACCGATGGGGATCACACCACAACTGGAAGACTGCACCACTTGGGGCTCAGTCTTTGCTGCCATCTATACTAAAACACATGGTATTCCGTCAATTGGGGTAATACCTGATGTCCTGAAACAAATTCAAAATGAATACGGGGCAGAGCCTGCTCTGAATTTAGGTATGAAATTACTGAAAAATTTCGACCAGGTCTCAACAATAATATTATCTAATATTAAAGGGGAGGCAGCAGCAGTGGCGATCCGCCAACGATTAAGGGAATTCGATGTTACAGAACATCAAACTGAACTACCCAGAATAATTGAACAATCTTATGCAGAATTAGGCAGAGATAGTTTGGGTGGAAGACCAGTGAAACCAAAACTATCTGAAAGTCCTGAGAAGGACTCTATTAAACAAACTCCTACATCTTCTAAATAGAAGTGGGAGTCTACTAAACAAAAATCAAATGAGAAACGTTCTCAATCCTGAGGTAGGTCTCCTCAAAAGGAGCCCTCTGAAAGGAGGTATAACCTCAGGTATAGGGATAATTTGAGAAAACCTGACAGGTATCAAGATACTGATACACGTTCCTCTCGTCCCTTTCAGATCTCATCACAGACTTCGGAAAGAAGAGGACGATCAGAACATAGAGAAGAAAGCGTGAAATCCAAAGAAGAAAAACACGCTCCAAAAAACAAAACAAAACCTCAATTCTCCAAAAAGAAAGTAGCAGGTCTGAAGATCAGACATGATGAGAATACTGAGAACACAACTCAAGAATGGAGAATGGGCCCAGACAATGCTGGACAGTGCAGCAGAAGTCACAATAGTTCGCCAGAACCTGAAGGAACTTCTGGAGATAGTGGACTTGAATGAGTACATTACAGTTGAGACTGTAGACACCAGGGTTAGTACTCCACAAAGGTTATATGAAATAACACTCCGGATGGAGGGAGACAAACCTAGACAGGTGAAAGCACTTTTTGGGAAAGACTATCAAGGGGCTATGACATACTTCTAGCAGAAAAAGACTGGCCACCACAATTTGTCAGGGAGTGCCCACACGGCGAGGACATTATTATGCCTGCCTTCTCCAACCATATTCCAATTCATCTAAAATATACATATGCCAGGAAATGGGCAGTAGCCCAGGCCCCAGCATTATATAAAAATCATGTAGGATGGGATGAGGACTCACCTCACCATAAAATACATCTGAAACATGAACCAACTGCACAAAGGCAGTACCCAATAAAGCAAGAAGCTAAAAACAGGTCAGGGAGATCTTAGATCAACTTGAATACCAAGGGGTGATTGAAACATGCACCTCCTCAATGAACCTTCCTTTGTTTCCTGTCTCCAAACCAGACAATACATATCGTCTAGTTTTGGATTACAGACACCTAAACACTTGTTCTAAAACCTTTGCAGTGCAAAATGCACATAGCACAGCATTAATGAATAGACATCTCAAATGGTTTCTTTTGTCAAAACATAGCACCTGAAAGCAGGTACTTAACAGCATTCTCCATAATGGGGACCCAGCGTCACTTTTGTCGACTCCCACAAGGGTTCAAGAACAGCCCAGGTTTATTCTCAGCGAGGGTAACGGAGTTACTACAAATTTATGACAATGAGGCATTGTCCTATGTCGATGACCTATATCTGACAGACGATGACCTGGACAAACACTTGAACAGGGTGAGCACCATTATACTGGGCTTCGCCTCTGAGGGCTACAAGTTCAACTTTAGAAAGTCCCGAATTGCCCATCTCAATGTCCTATTTCTAGGATATGAGCTTTCAAGTGAAGGCAAGAGCTTGGCAGCTAACTTTCTAGAGAAATGTGCGCTGCTCCAACCTCCAAAAACGCTAAAAAACTTACAATCCATCCTGGGTTTCCTAAACTTTGGAAGAACATACGTTCTAAATTACACAGAAAGGGTTAAACCTCTCTACGCATTAATCAAACTTGATTTTTCAATCAAAAATTGGACAAACGAACACACAGAAATCTTGCGTTCACTCCAGGCTAACATGTTAGCAACAAATCACTTACAAACACGCGTAAGTCAACGCAATTTGGTGATCCGAATAATTTCGGGTCAATATGGATTCACCTACTTAACCTTCAATGAGGGTGAGAAGATACCAATCGCATACAAATCTCATTTGTACACACAAGCGGAAATGCGCTTCAGTTCAACTGAAAAATTCTGACAGCAATTCAAACCGCTGTAGCAAAAGAAAGAGCCTTAGCCCAAGGGAAACGCATTATTGTCGTAACCCCAGTACCGGCTTTAGAAGCGGTCACAAAAGCAAGCATTCCAAATGCTAAAGCATTACATCCAAGATGGATACAATGGGTTAATTCTCTTGCTGCAACAGATGTTGAATATGTTTTTGATCCTGATTTAAAAACACAAGCATTCCTGCAATATGAACAAGAATGTCCTCTGCCCACTGAAATTCTGCCTCTCGATCAGTACGAATTCATAATTTACACTGACGGATCCGCACAGCCTGCAACAGGGAGTAAGCAAGCTTACAGTGAAGCGTGTGCAATCGTTAAAGGTCGCATGCGAGATGGCATCTTCAGACCTATGGTCACAAAAACACAGTCTCTAGGAGATTGTACAGCTCAGCGAGCTGAGCTACAAGCATTCAAACTGGCACTTGAAAGTACAGAGCGAGAATTCCCCACACTGATAGTGTGCGATTCCTTTTACTGTGTTCAGTCGTATAATGACTATATACAAAACTGGCTTGAAAATGGTTTCAAAGATGCGAAAGGTGGCACAATAAAGCACAAAATGCTTTGGGAACAAGTAGTTCAGTTGAAAAACGAACTACCAAAGGCTCACGTGATCCACACACTGAGTCATCAACGTGATGGCGTTCACGTTGCAGGAATTCATTGGCTGACGAAGCCGCAAAGGGGGCTGTTCAGACGGCTTCCGTAGCTGCGATCACTCGCTCAAAAACAAAAATAGACGGTGAGATAATGTTGGCTGTCAATGCTTCAAGCAAGGGCAGCAGTGCAGCGTTACCAAAAAGTTTCCACTCAAGTACTCTTATGTAATTGATGCGAACAACGTTCCTTTTGCTCGAATCCCTGGAGTGGGGGTTAGGGTAATCCCAAACATGGAACGTAGAGCAGCCTTGATTTATGAAACACATTTGGGGGAGGGTCTGTCACATCAAGGGATCTCTAAAACAATTTTTACGTTAAAGGAGATGTACTGGTGGCCTGGAATGAATACAGAAATTCACATATTCATCAATAACTGCTTAGACTGTAAACTACAGCGAGAATGCCACCAGACACCATGCTGCGAATGCAGATGCCCAGTACAGACACCACTGTTAGACAGTATTAGACTATCTACGCGCATGCGTCCTTCTGGACAAATGCAATCCCACAAATATTGACTCAAGGTTCCTATGGATATGGCCTCAGCGCTCGGCTGACGCTCGAACTGTTATAAAAGATTTGCGAGTCTTTATCGGCACATACGCAATAGGCACGCTACATTCTGACCAGGGCCCTGCGTTTAGCTCTCGGGCTTACAAAGAAGCCATGGCCAGTCTGGGCGTTTGTGAGAAGTTGGCCTGGTATATGCTGTTCACTAGTTAAAGTGGACACCTTGCACCAGTACAATTCGACTCTTATGGTAGGTAGGTTTAAGACAACCTTTATAGAAAGCTATCCTAGTGGTAGCTGTGGAGAGCAGCCTTCAGGCTAAGTCTTGGAGGAATGTAAAGCAGCTTGTTTTACCACACAATCTCCTGAATCACCAAATGAAAAGACACCACACAGGTATATATATCAAATATATATGTATTTATTACTAAACAACTCTCTACTAATCTCTTGTGAGATTAGAAGTCAGGAACATATGCACAAATCAACGTTTCACAATAAATTAAGCACAAATATGGCTGGGGCCCTAGGGGCGTACCAGACCATATACTAAAAAGAGACTTAAGAACAACGACTTGCAAAGGGACAAGGCCTAGGGCCTTCAGAAGTGCTGGGGCCTCACGAAACCACCCAAGGCAGGTAAGTAAAGGACCCACGGGGGACGCGTGCAGTGAGTGAACACAGGCGCGGATCGCCGTAGACTTCAATGGGGCAAGTCGCGGTTGGAAATTAAGAGTTTCAGGGCACTTCGGGAGTAGCTACAAGCAAGTCACTTACAGGGTAAGTAGTTCTAGGGCCAACACCCACAGGAGCACCGTAGTGCTGGAGTTACCTCACCCAGGGAAGCCGGGTGCATAGGTGTCCTTTGGTGTCGGGTCGCGGTGTCGTTTTCAATGGGAGCCAATGAAGACTTGCTGCTTGTGAAGCCAGAAGAAGTGTCCGGTGGAATCCATGCCTGGATTCGGAAGAAGGAAGACCTGAAAGCAGAGGGGACAGTGTTCAAAGTCACTGGGCAGTGACCCGGGGCAAGGAAGATGAATGCCCACCGTCGTCGACAGATTCAGGTCGTTCACGGGTGTCTTGACTCTTCGGCCACGAGGTCCAGGAGGCGTCGAGGACGACCAGGAGCTGGATTCAGCGTGTCCCACGAAGTCTGCAGCTGACTGCGGTGTCGGCGACCCGATTGGAGCCAACAAGCCTTGGTAGCAGCAAGTCTCGTGGAAGGAACAAAAAGTCAATGGTGCAGACCAGCAAGGTCTGGGGAACTCACCCAGCGAGGGTAAGTCAGGGCAGGCCTGGAGCAACCAGGGGAGCCCTTTGGTTCTGTAGAAAAGTCTTCAGGGGACCCACAAGCCGGCTGGCAAGGGATCGCGAAGACGCCTCGGGAGGATTCCTTCAACAGGGGCCCACGGTCACTCGGGACGGGGTAGGCCTCTGATCTTCGGAGGGATTCCTGCTAGAGGCTGGGACCACACGTGGTCCAAAGCACAGGTTCGTAGAACGTCGTGAAGGGGTTGCACTCGACAATAGTGCACGGTACCCAGGGACTGCGGTTCCTCGTCACTCGTGGGGTCCACTTGCCTCAGCTTCGCTGGGGACTCACGATGGCCTTGGAGAAGTCAGGAAATCCTCGTCTTGGGCTGCAGGGACCTCGGGCTCCGGCGGGAGCGGCGTAGTTTGCGACCGTCGTTTCAGTTTTTGGTGCCTGCCAAGCAGGGGAGTCACTCCTTGACTCCAAGGAGATTCTTCAGTCTTCCAGAGGTAGTGGAACGTCGAAGGTCCGGGATTCTTCAGTAGAGCGTCGTCCAGGGAGATCTAGTTTGCAAGGTCAAGGGTTCCCTATCTTATACTAAAAGGAAGGGAGGGACTAGCTCTATGACCCCACCTATGGGAGGGTCAGGGGAGTAGGTGGCTACACCCACTTCCCTTTGTCCAGTTTCGCGCCAGAGCAGGGGCAGGTAGCCCCTGAGCCGGTTTGAACTGGTGTATGCACAGAGGAGCCTTCTGCTCCCCAGTGCAGGACTTCAAAGCACTCTAGGAGTGCACCCACCCAGCCCCAATACACTAAACCCTGTCTGGGAGGTGGTCACACCTCCCTGGGACAGGATACCTATTGTTGGGCTTCCTCCACTGCGAGTTTCGGTCATCAGCAGGAGGGCAGCCCAGTGTCTGTGACTGGTGGCATCCATTTTGTGATGCCAGGGCTCTTCAGGATTCTACCGCGTTTCCACAGTAGGTACATGTCTATCCCTCTAGAAGGGTGGGATCATACTCCCACACCAGTTACTGGTGTGGGGGTATGATTCCAAGGTGTTTGACACCAAACACGACATGTTTTGATGCAGCCATTCCAAAGTTAGCATTAACCGCGAGGTTATAATGCACTTAAGAGTATATGGTTTGACCGCATTCACAAACAGCCCCAGAGAATGGACTCTGAGAGCTGCAGAGGGGCCCTGCTCAGGCAGAGGCACCCTCTCACATAGAAACTAAGCACCCTGCCCTCAGGATTGATAGGGCCTGCCTTAGGGGTGACTGATAGGTTTAAATGTGTGTGCAGGGGAGATATAGGGAACCTATATCTCAGTGAGGGGTGCTAGCACCTCCTCACCCAGGCTGCAGTAGCAGGCCTGTGGTGTCAGATTTAGTCTGCTTCCCAGGGGTGGCATAATACATGCTTCAGCCCCTGGTAGGCCTGTGAAGTACCTATGCCCTTGGTACCTAAGGTACCATATACTAGGGACTCATAAGGTACCACAGTATCCAATCACTAGTGCACCTAGAGTGCACTCCAAGTCGTTTAGAGAGAACAGAGAGGCTGGGGCCCTGATTGGCAGGGTCCCAGCCAGACTATAGCCAGAAACCAGTGTAAACATCAGAAAAAAGTGGGGGCAACATAAGAGGCAGATCCTACTCTCCTACACAACCCCCCCAAACGCAGGGACACTAAACTAACCTTGACCAGTTGAGTCTTCGTGCTCTAAGTGGAAATACCTTGAGAGTCCATCTGCATTGGCATGTTGGGTCCCAGGCCTGTGTTCCACTGTATAGTCCATCCCCTGTAGGGAAATGGACCACCTTAAAAGTTTTGGGTTTTCACCTTTCATCTGTTTAAGCCATAGGAGGGGCTTGTGGTCGGTCTGAACTATGAAGTGAGTGCCAAACAAGTATGGCCTCAGCTTCTTCAGGGCCCACACCACAGCAAAGGCCTCCCTCTCTATAGCTGACCAACGTTTCTCTCTAGGGGTCAGCCTCCTGCTAATAAAAGCTACTGGCTGGTCTTGACCTTCATCATTCAGTTGAGACAGTACAGCTCCCACACCCAGCTCAGAAGCATCTGTTTGGACAATGACATTTTTGGTGTAGTCTGGACTCTGTAAGATGGGGGGCAGTGCACATGGCCTGCTTTAGGTCTTCAAATGCCTTCTGACAGCTAGCTGTCCACTGAACCTTTTTTGGCATTTTCTTTGAGGTCAGATCATTCAAGGGGGTCACTATTGATCCATATCCCTTCACAAACCTCCTATAGTACCCAGTCAGGCCTAAGAAGGCTCTCACCTGTGTCTGGGTGGTTGGAGCAACCCATTCCATTATGGTTTGGATTTTGCTCTGTAAAGGCTGAACCTGGCCTCCACCCACAAGGTGGCCCAGGTACACAACCTGACGACTCTGCCCTATCTGGCACTTAGTGGCCTTGATAGTGAGGCCTGCTTTCTGCAGAGCCTCCAAAACATTTCTGAGGTGGACCAGGTGATCCTGCCAGGAGGAACTAAAGACAGCAATATCATCTAGATAAGCTGAGCAATAAGTTTCCATCCCTGCCAGAACTTTGTTCACCAACCTCTGAAAAGTGGCAGGTGCATTTTTCAATCCAAAGGGCAACACCACAAAGTGGTAGTGCCCACCAGGGGTCGAAAATGCTGTTTTGGCTTTTGCATCATCAGCTAACCTGATCTGCCAGTAGCCAGCTGTTAGGTCAAATGTACTCAGATACTTGGCTGAGGCCAAAGTATCAATCAGCTCATCTGCCCTTGGTATGGGATAGGCATCAGTCCTGGTGACTGCATTGAGGCCTCTGTAGTCTACACAAAACCTCATTTCTTTCTTACCACCCTGGGTATGAGGCTTGGGTACTAGGACTACTGGGCTAGCCCAAGGGCTATCTGAAGGCTCAATCACACCTAACTCCAACATTTTCTGGACTTCAGTCCTGATACAGTCCCTGACATGGTCAGGTTGCCTGTAGATTTTACTCTTGACAGGCAGACTGTCCCCAGTGTCCACCTCATGGGTGCACCAGGTATTAGGCACCATGTTTAGTCTGACTAGGGGTCAGGCTAAACATATGTCTGTACTGCTGCAGAACTTGTCTGCACTCAGTTTGCTGATGGTCAGTGAGGCTGCTTGCCAAAGCAACACCATCTACTGACCCATCATCAGGGTTCTGTGAGAGCAGGTCAGGAGAGGGTCACTCTCCTCCTCCTGTTCCTCATCAGTTGCCATGAGCAAGCCCATGTCAGCCCTGTCAACATATGGCTTCAATCTGTTGACATGGAGCACCCTCAGGGGGCTCCTGGGAGTTCCAAGATTCACCAGATAGGTGACTTCTCCCTTTGCTCAACTATTGTATGGGGGCCACTCCATTTGTCTTGGAGGGCTGCTGGGGCCACAGGCTCCAACACCCACACTTTCTGTCCTGGCTGGTACATAGTCAGCACAGCCTTTGGTCATGCCAAGCTTTTTGTAATTCTTGGCTGGCCTTCAGGTTTTTGGTTGCCTTCTTCATGTATTCGGCCATCCTGGAGCGGAGACCAAGTACATAGTCCATCACATCCTGTTTGGGGGTTTGAGAGGTAACTCCCAGCCCTCTTTTACCAAACATAATGGACCTCTTACAGGATGCCCAAACAGAAGCTCAAATGGGCTGTAGCCAACCCCCTTCTGTGGAACCTCTCTGTATGCAAACAACAGGCAGGGAAGAAGAAGGTCCCATTTCCGCCTAAGCTTCTCTGGGAGTCCTTTAATCATTCCCTTCAGGGTTTTGTTGAAACGTTCAACCAACCCATTGCATTGTGGGTGATAGGGGTGGTGAATTTATAAGTTACACCACACTCCTTCCACATTGCCTTCAAATATCCTGACATGAAGTTTGTACCTCTGTCAGAGATGACCTCCTTTGGGAAACCCACTCTGGAGAAAACTCCAATGAGGGCTCTTGCCACCACAGGGGCTGTGGTGGTCCTCAGGGAATTGCTTCTGGGTACCTGGTGGCATGATCCACTACCACCAGGATAAATCTGTGCCCAGATGCAGTTTGAGGGTCAAGGGGACCAACAATGTCAATCCCTACCCTTTCAAAGGGTACCCCCACCACAGGTAGTGTTATCAGGGGGGCCTTTGTGGTGCCACCTGCCTTGCCACTGGCTTGGCATGTGACACAGGAGCGACAAAACTCCTGTGTGTCATCTGACATATGTGGCCAATGAAAATGTGGAACAAGCCTGTCCCAGGTCTTGTTTTGGCCCAAGTGACCTGCTAAAGGGATATCATGTGCTAGGGTCAAGAGGAACCCTCTAAACTTCTGAGGTATTACCAACCTCCTGGTGGCTCCAGGGGCTGGATCTCTACCCTCAGAATATAGGAGTCACTCATCCCAATAAACTTTATGGGACCCACTAGCACTCCCAGCAGCCTCAGCAGCAGCCTGCTGTCTGAGGGGTTCAAGAGAGGGGCAGCACTGTTGCTCCTTACTCAGATCTTCCCTAGAAGGGCCCCTGCCCCCAAGAACTCAACCTGATCAGGCTCAAGTTCCTCTGGGGCAGTTCCTTCTTCAGGATCTGCTCCTCCTCCCTCAAGAGGGGAATCAGTGATCTGAGACAGAGGGAAGGCACTGCCTTACCCCTACTGCTCCTCTTCTTGGGAAGCATCTGGTCCATGGTTTCAGGATCCAGAGCTAGTTCAGTGTCATGCATTTTGGCCTGTGACCTGGTCACAGCAAATACCTTTGCAGGGATGCCCAACATCTCAGCCTGAGTCCATAACTCTACTTCAGACCAGGCTGAAGTTTCTAGATCATTGCCCAATAGACATTCTACAGGGAGGTCTGCACTGACTACAACCTTCTTGAGGCCAATTACCCCTCCCCAGGAGAAATTCACAACTGCCAGACTATGGATGGTCCTGACATTGCTTGCATTGGTCACCTGGTACATTTCGCCCAGGATGATCTGTCCAGGGTCCACAAGATCCTCTGCCACCATGGTGACACTAGCACCTGTGTCCCTAAATGCCAAAGCCTCTTTGCCATTTATTACAGGCGGCTGTTTGTATTTGCCCAGATTACTGGGGCTCACCAGGAAGGACACGTCAATGTCTCCATCACAAATCAGCATTGCCCGAGTGGGTACTCTGACTAGGCCAGAGTCCACTTCAGAACCCAGGGTCAACCCTACAACACCCTTATTCTGAGTACCACCTCCACCAGTAGCTGAACTAGGGGGAACAGTTGCCTTAGGGGCAGGAGTGGTGGTGGTTTGGTCTTTGGACTTGTTACAATCAGAAGTCCAGTGCCCTTTCTGTTTACAGAATTTGCACCAGGGCTTCTTTTGGCCTTTTCCCTTGTTGGATTGTGACTCCCCACCAGATGCAGATTTTTGGGGCCCTTGTGAAGACTTCTGGTCTTTTGACTTATCCCCACCTTTCTCAGAGCCCTTAGAATCCTGCTTCTTTGTGTCACCCCCTTGGTTCTGGGTTTTCTGCCTCACCCTGGTTCTGACCCACTTGTCTGCCTTCTTTCCCAATTCTTGGGGAGAGGTCAGATCTGAGTCCACCAGGTATTGATGCAACAACTGGTTGTGGCAATTATTAAGGATCTGTTCTTTCATCATTAGATTATACAATCCCTTGAAATCAGTAACCCTACTGCCAACCAGCCAACCCTCCAGAGCCTTGGTTGCACAATCTACAAAGTCAGTCCAGTCCTGAGTCTGTGCCTTCTGGGTGTCTCTGAACTTCAACCTGTACTGCTCAGTGGTTAAGCCAAACCCATCTATCAGTGCACTCTTCAGGACTTCATAGTCATCAGCATCCTCTTCTCTGACAGTGAGGAGCTTGTCTCTACCTTTATCTGAAAAGGAGAGCCACAAGATTGCTGCCCACTGCTTTTGGGGGACCTGTTGTACTCTACAGGCCCTTTCCATAGCAGTTACCCACTTATGGATATCATCCCCACTCTGGTAGGGAGGAACAACCTTGCTCAGGTTCCTATGGTCTGGAATATATTCTCTGCCTCTAGGGACACTGTTGCTGCCACCAGGGGGTTCTAACCCCTCTTTTCTAGAAGCTCTCTGGAGCTCCAGGGCTTCTTTATCTAATGCCAACTGCTTGGTTTTGAGGGCAAATCTTGCTTCCTGATACTGCAGCAGTTTGTACATTCTGTCAGAGGAGGTCTCTCTTCTTGGGAAGTAGGAGTTCCTCTGGTAGACCGATTCTCTGCCAGAGTGATAGGAGTGGTCAGATTCCCTAGAAAGGGACCTAGGCCTCTCCTCCACTATGTCAGTTCTCTAAGGGAGAATTCCTCTGTCCTGTTCAGACCACTTGGGACCTGGCCCTACAACCACAGAGTCCTGGTCACCCTGATGTCCATCATCTGACCCAGACACTGTAATTGACCCACTCACTGATTCAGACCCATTAGCTCCTAGAGCTAATCTAAGATCCTCTGCTGTCAGCAGATCTATCAGGTGTAGTGTGGAGGGACTCTGTCCTAGCTTCAGGTGCCTTTCAGCACACATGGCTTTCAAGTCAAAGAAAGTCATGTCCTTATACTGAGGCTGAGTGGATCCACCCCTTAAGGACATTCTACTAAACAACTCTCTACTAATCTCTTGTGAGATTAGAAGTCAGGAACATATGCACAAATCAACGTTTCACAATAAATTAAGCACAAATATGGCTGGGGCCCAAGGGGCGTACCAGACCATATACTAAAAACAAGACTTAAGAACAACGACTGGCAAAGGGACAAGGCCTAGGGCCTTCAGAAGTGCTGGGGCCTCACGAAACCACCCAAGGCAGGTAAGTAAAGGACCCACGGGGGACGCGTGCAGTGAGTGAACACAGGCGCGGATCGCCGTAGACTTCAATGGGGCAAGTCGCGGTTGGAAATTAAGAGTTTCAGGGCACTTCGGGAGTAGCTACAAGCAAGTCACTTACAGGGTAAGTAGTTCTAGGGCCAACACTCCACAGGAGCACCGTAGTGCTGGAGTTACCTCACCCAGGGAAGCCGGGTGCATAGGTGTCCTTTGGTGTCGGGTCGCGGCGTCGTTTTCAATGGGAGCCAATGAAGACTTGCTGCTTGTGAAGCCAGAAGAAGTGTCCGGTGGAATCCAAGCCTGGATTCGGAAGAAGGAAGACCTGAAAGCAGAGGGGACAGTGTTCAAAGTCACTGGGCAGTGACCCGGGGCAAGGAAGGTGAATGCCCACCGTCGTCGACAGATTCAGGTCGTTCACGGGTGTCTTGACTCTTCGACCACCAGGTCCAGGAGGCGTCGGGGACGACCAGGAGCTGGATTCAGCGTGTCCCACGAAGTCTGCAGCTGACTGCGGTGTCGGCGACCCGATTGGAGCCAACAAGCCTTGGTAGCAGCAAGTCTCGTGGAAGGAACAAAAAGTCAATGGTGCAGACCAGCAAGGTCTGGGGAACTCACCCAGCGAGGGTAAGTCAGGGCAGGCCTGGAGCAACCAGGGAGCCCTTTGGTTCTGTAGAAAAGTCTTCAGGGGACCCACAAGCCGGCTGGCAAGGGATCGCGAAGACGCCTCGGGAGGATTCCTTCAACAGGGGCTCACGGTCACTCGGGACGGGGTAGGCCTCTGATCTTCGGAGGGATTCCTGCTAGAGGCTGGGACCACACGTGGTCCAAAGCACAGGTTCGTAGAACGTCGTGAAGGGGTTGCACTCGACAATAGTGCACGGTACCCAGGGACTGCGGTTCCTCGTCACTCGTGGGGTCCACTTGCCTCAGCTTCGCTGGGGACTCACGATGGCCTTGGAGAAGTCAGGAAATCCTCGTCTTGGGCTGCAGGGACCTCGGGCTCCGGCGGGAGCGGCGTAGTTTGCGATCGTCGTTGTAGTTTTTGGTGCCTGCCAAGCAGGGGAGTCACTCTTGACTCCAAGGGAGATTCTTCAGTCTTCCAGAGGTAGTGGAACGTCGAAGGTCCGGGATTCTTCAGTAGAGCGTCGTCCAGGGAGATCTAGTTTGCAAGGTCAAGGGTTCCCTATCTTATACTAAAAGGAAGGGAGGGACTAGCTCTATGACCCCACCTATGGGAGGGTCAGGGGAGTAGGTGGCTACACCCACTTCCCTTTGTCCAGTTTCGCGCCAGAGCAGGGGCAGGTAGCCCCTGAGCCGGTTTGAACTGGTGTATGCACAGAGGAGCCTTCTGCTCCCCCAGTGCAGGACTTCAAAGCACTCTAGGAGTGCACCCACCCAGCCCCAATTCACTAAACCCTGTCTGGGAGGTGGTCACACCTCCCTGGGACAGGATACCTATTGTTGGGCTTCCTCCACTGCGAGTTTCGGTCATCAGCAGGAGGGCAGCCCAGTGTCTGTGACTGGTGGCATCCATTTTGTGATGCCAGGGCTCTTCAGGATTCTACCGCGTTTCCACAGTAGGTACATGTCTATCCCTCTAGAAGGGTGGGATCATACTCCCACACCAGTTACTGGTGTGGGGGTATGATTCCTAGGTGTTTGACACCAAACACGACATGTTTTGATGCAGCCATTCCAAAGTTAGCATTAACCGCGAGGTTATAATGCACTTAAGAGTATATGGTTTGACCGCATTCACAAACAGCCCCAGAGAATGGACTCTGAGAGCTGCAGAGGGGCCCTGCTCAGGCAGAGGCACCCTCTCACATAGAAACTAAGCACCCTGCCCTCAGGATTGATAGGGCCTGCCTTAGGGGTGACTGATCGGTTTAAATGTGTGTGCAGGGGAGATATAGGGAACCTATATCTCAGTGAGGGGTGCTAGCACCTCCTCACCCAGGCTGCAGTAGCAGGCCTGTGGTGTCAGATTTAGTCTGCTTCCCAGGGGTGGCATAATACATGCTTCAGCCCCTGGTAGGCCTGTGAAGTACCTATGCCCTGGGTACCTAAGGTACCATATACTAGGGACTCATAAGGTACCACAGTATCCAATCACTAGTGCACCTAGAGTGCACTCCAAGTCGTTTAGAGAGAACAGAGAGGCTGGGGCCCTGATTGGCAGGGTCCCAGCCAGACTATAGCCAGAAACCAGTGTAAACATCAGAAAAAAAGTGGGGGCAACATAAGAGGCAGATCCTACTCTCCTACAGCGTTGCATTGCGGTACTCCTCTCCATTCCATCCTGAGGAAAATTCGGTTGTGGAAATGAAAAACCGGGACATAAAGCAGTCTATAACAGCTAGGGTATTAGGTTCGGGTGATGGGTGGGTTAAACATCTTTATGGGGTCCAACGCTCATTGAATAATCTGCCAAGAAGTTCTCTAGGGGGGGGGTCACTCCATATGAGGTCCTATTTGGGACAAGAATGTGGGTACCAGATCTCGATGACGTAGGCACAGTGGTGGAAAATAAAACATTTGATATCAAAGATCGTTTGGCTGTTTTACAGGAACTGAATGAGTTAAGAACGAAACAAAGCAATCCCTACAGCCAACCACCACTGGGGAAAAAACGGCGGTCCCAGCAAGGCCTGTCTGGATTCCAAAAGTTGGGGATCTAGTCAGAGAAAAATTGCGGACAAGAAGGAATTTGGACCTTCTTACAGACAACCAGTACCTGTCCTAGCAGTTCAAGGAACAAGAACAGTACTTCTGCCGCCCCTTGCTGGAAGAAAGGAGAAAAGATTTGTGTCCATCGACCTCATCAAACCACAGTATGTGGCCAATACTAAATAGTAGGCCTCGTGGACTCCGACCTAGTAGCAGACGCACTCCTCTCGCTACTATCCAAGAGGTTCAGACTGAAAGACTGATAACAATCGAGAATTCAGCTGTAACAGATGGAGGACTAAGCAACAACGCTATGGAACTCATCCCTCTTGAAAATCAAGTAACAGTTCGTCCAAATACACCTGTCTACACCAATGTAGCAAGTGATCAACTGGTTCCAGCGATTTCTACAAATCCTGATGCAATTCCAACAATTGACAGAACTGCTTCTGGCTATTTCATTAACTTTGATACGTTCTCAGAAGATCCGAGTGAACCTGAAACGTCGCCAGCATCATTGAAATTCAAGCAGCAAGTACAAGACTTTCTTCACTTTTTGAAAAAGACTTATTTGGTTTCTCCATGGATTGAACTCTGGATTATATCTGGACTTTTTGTTTTCCTGCTCTGGCTAGCTTTGGTTACAACTGTGAGCGTGCTTATAAGTGGCAGATACATCCATGTGAATACTGAAGGAAAAGACGTGAACGTACTTTTGAGACCTCATAAATCTTCCCATCGTGAAGCAAGAGACTTGTCATCAGTGAACATCACAGCTGTTCCTATACAGGATGGTATAGTGTGGGACAAAACAGATTTTGATATCTTCGGCCCGACGGAACAATTGAACATTCCACATTTGTTTAAAATTTCACTAAGTGATCTAATTTCGTCCAGTACCTATTCTGATGATTGGGACTTTGAGACTGTTAATGACATAATGTTTGACTTAGAAAAATCTGCTGCATTTTCTAAAAATGAATATTTAGAGGGTTCATCAGACTATGAAGAGCTGTATTGCTATAACCACTATGGTCATCATTATTTGCATAAATCTGCATATCCTAGAAATGTGTTTATGTTTAACCAATGGGAGCATTGTCCTACACCACCACAAGGTAGTTCAAAAACATTTGCCAACAAGTTTCCATATTTTTCAGGTTACAATACCTCTGATCCAGAAACGTTTTACTACAAAAATATAAACAAAACAGGACTGAAAATTATGTTAACAAATACGAAACAGATTTACTCTGCATTTTTTATTGCCCAACTGTCTAGACAGGGTTTCGACTTATGGAAAGACACAATAGACACAAAAACAGTCTGGGGTTCTAAAGATTGGCAAGTGCAGGGGATAGAAGCTTTATTTAGAGCCTGCATCATCCCTGAACAAATAATGTTTTTGAATGAAACTCTCCAACAAACATCTTGTCTTGGACTAGCCAAGATCAAAGATATGAAAACACCTTCTGTACCAACACCTGCCAGTGATAATAATACACAGGCAGTGGTGACAGTTGACAATATACTACAACTCAACAGATCTAATCCTGATTGGAAAAAATGGTTGATCTGGCCCACAGACACGAACAACTGTCAGGAAAGATTCCTGAATAAAACTCAGGGCTTTACTATTCAAAGGCCAGACCCAAGATACGTCCAAAGACAGCATCCGGGGGTAGTAACAACATACAGTGTAGGAAAATTATGCCTCGATTGGCTTCAGAAATCTACACTACAGGATGTGAAACAACACTTATCCTTACTTAAAGAAGACGCAGACCTTAGGGAATTCTTGCTTGGACCAAGAAAACCGCGTCAAAAACGTTTCATATATGCCGGCATTTATGCTGCCTATAATGAAGCATGGAAAGTATCACAGATGGAGGCCGCAGAACGAATACGTGAACTTGATCGTATTAATTTAGAGAAAACCCTCTCTGTGGTCGACAATGGGTTAACAACTTTGTCCTCCAGAATATATTCATTGGATGGCATTGTATCCTCTGCTATCGACATACTGGAACAAGATTTGGCGATGTTACAACAAGGCCAATCTCAATTACGTTCTATTATGTTATTAAGCTGGACGCTGCAATCTTTGCGAGCGGGCTATGTGCCTTGGCGTTTCAGCAACACATCGGCTCTGTTTGCAGAATACAATCTAACTGATAAACAGATCGAACTGGCACAAAGAGGAGCAAAGTATACAGTGCTGAGCATTGAAAAACTGGAAAAGTTACCATTCACAGTGGCAGAAAAACCAGCTACAGAATGGCTTATTCATGGCAAAATAACACTCCCTGTGACTACTTTTCAGTTTCAGTATTGCCTCAGACAAATGCAAGCAGGCAAATATGAAAGGTTGGGTAAGGAATACATTAAGACATCTTGGGATTTACCATATACATATAGATGTTGGAGTGGGGATCGTGAAGTGTTTTTAAGCGGTACACACTGTAAACGTGCACTGAGCGGTTCACTTATATGTCAGGACATTTCTTTACACGGGCTACGGGGTGTAATGGTTCTGTGGCAAATTTGTCTTGCCATCAGCAGGGTACACCAGCTGCTGTGATTAATCCAACGTTTGGACAACTTTCTAATGGGAGTTACCTCATGTTGAATGATCAGAGTTGCTGCGGCATGTTGCCAGGCATCCCATATCTAGTAACGGTCAACTCCAGGGTCACTTGCTGTATGCAAGTATTGTTTCCCAATAGCCACAGTCAGGAGTCGCCTTTGTGGCCTTCGCTGAACTTCTCTTTTATAAGATTTGATACTTTAAGCAGAATGAAAGCCATGCTTTTACAGCAAACAGTGCCTTTGACCTCGGCCAAAGAAACCTATGATCTACAAGTAGCAAGGACTTCGGCTGAGATACAGACTTTAATACGTACAAACTGCCCTATACATTTCGTAGAAATGATAACACGTATCTTCAACATGTCTGATACAAGTGGAATTGTACATGTATTTAAGAGCATCTGTACCGGTCTGTTAGCACCTTTCCAGGCAATACTCGGAATAATCCCGAACTTTGCACATTCAGTGTTTGGTGGCATACCATTAATTCTAGCACTTGTTGCCGGAATTCTATTTCTCTTCCTGCTATTACGCTATGGCCAGCCTATTCACAGACATCACTCCGAGCGAAATGGAGAAAGCTCTCCTTGAACGAAAGTGCCGTGAGCGAATAGTACAGCTTTTGGGCATGACTCGTCTACGGGAACTTAATACCACGTGGTTCCTGTCATTCAGACCAATCTGGCAAGATTGCATCTTACCTGTTCTACGATGCCTGCTATGCGGTGAAGAATGCGTGTTGGACACCTGTCTAACATTTCCATCAGCAACGCCAACGGATGTCGATACTCTGCTGGTCCCGATAACGGCCCATGCTCTGTGTGGTCCCCAGAGGCTGCCTATCCTGATGTCAGCATTCATTGAGATCTCACAGACGCTTCCGGCTGCTGCTGAGGTACGAGAAAGATCTACAGGCACACAGGTAACAACGGACGCGAACATTGCTGCGGCAACCTATGCTGAAAGCGATGCTTCACATCTCTGTGCAATTAATCTACTACACGAGGTGTTCCAACTGACACCAACTTCAGTGGACGATGTTTTGTCTACAGAAATAGATGATCTCATGTTTACACCAGACCCGTCAACTGACTGATTCAGCCCACAGTGTTCCAGAGATGCAGTAACAATTTGGCCTTCATACTTCAAAAACTTGGAACTCTTCCCAAAATTGAACTTTTTCCCTTTTTCGAACTAAAATGGCACTTCAATCTGCTTGAAGTAGAACTAGCCTTATAGTACAGACTTTGCTGTACTTCCTCAGACACTTTTATCATCGTGTTAGTCTAAAAAGTTCATTAATTTCCATGACATGAAATGACTTGATTTTGGACATCTTATCGATCATTTTTTTGTCACATGTAAATATTACTGCTTATTTTGTTCAAATTGCAATTTATTTAAAAAATATGCCTGAAATGAAAAGCAATGCTTAAAATGTACAGTACCTTTTGCATTCTAATGAGTTATTTAAATGCCTTTTTAAACGGTTTTAAGAAATATTTTAGCAATATGCGGTACTCCATTTAATGTTTAGCATTTTAAATGTTTAGCATTTTAGTATTATCGTACACACGAAAGTGGAGTGGGTGTTGTATTCCTCTTAGGGTGTCCATACACGGGCTTTCCTGTATCATGTCCTTATATAGGCACAATTCGCCCTGCCCTTATATAGGCATAAAATCCCAGTCCTTATTTAGGCATTAAACCGTGCACTCCAAATACAGGCATGGTCTCCGACATCCGTCCACCCTAACGTCACAACGAGTTCTTGAAGAACAGACCCTTAAGGCTTCGGGAGTTTCCCTAGCACAGGACTATTGATTTCTTCAAGGACTCATCTATTATGCATGAACCATTATACCTTAGGGGTTCATTCATGACGTCTTCCGCTGTCCGATTCACGTCAATGCTAACATTCTGAGGTACCTCTCAGGTATAAATATACCTTCCCTAGCCCTTGTAAACTAGAGGAGACCTCGACTTCAGAGGAGGCCGTATCCCGGCCTGACGCACTGAGAAGACGCTGTCATCCCTGCACGCAGAGAGTCCAGCTTCCAGTGATCTGACTTCCCTTGCGGGGTGTTGGAGTTCGAGTCTGGCAAGAGATTCCCACCTCTCTCATTCTTAAGGTATGGAGCTGACTAGAACCTAGAGGGACTCTTGGCATACTTGGCATACTAGGCGTAACATACTCTTAGTATACCATAGTAAGGAATACTTCACCTACTTCATACCTCTCCCTACACCTAGGTTAGGTTAGGTACATTGGGGTAGAACTAGCTTAGAAACGCATCGTATGAGTACTCGCATTTTTAGTCTGTGTTATTTATGTAAATGAATATCTACTAAAGATCATGCTAGCGCAGTATTATTTATTTCTACTGCTTACGCTGTACATTATTTATCTTGCATACTGTCTTGTGATCGTAACAGCACATTTTACTTACACGAGAAACAAGACTGTTCAATAAATCTTTTATTGAAACGCCCGTCTATTTCTTTCTGTGTCACTTTGAGGAAAACTAAGCATGCACGATTGAGCTGAGTGAAATAGTTATCTATTGTTTCCACGACTCTGGGACACGTTCTGATTCTAAAGGGAAACAAAGTGGTCATGTTTTGCGGCTGCCAGAAACTACTCCCTTCTTGTTTGTCAAGGAGTTTCTAGTGGCCTCTGAGCTAGCTGGCACAAGTAATTAAGTTTAATATACTCGATAGGGACATACTGACCTTAGTCCTATGTCAAACCTATAGGGTATATTATTCCAATGCGCAGAGCCTATTAGGGAAATAGGAGACACACTACAAGCTGGTTGAGGGGGCAAAATCAGGACAGCTGACGTCTTGAAGTCCCTCGATGGCTGCTCAGTCTTGGTGCTGCTAGAGTCCCAACTGGACTTAAACAGGCCTTGGTTGCTGCAGAATGTCTTGTACCCCAGGTATTGGTCCTGTGCAGCTCGGGTCAGTCCTGGAGTCCTCTTACTCGGTGGGGGGACCTATCTGACCTTCAGGAGCACAGGTACCTCTTCCTGGGGGACTGCTGCGTCGGGTTGGCCGAGGAGCACCAACTCGTGAACCGGACTCTGCTTCTTCTGTGCCTCCAGACTACAGGGGAGTAGCTCCTCTACTCAAATGGAGATTGCTGGCAATTTGTGAAGGCTTGGCAGTCTACCAGGGTCCTTGGTAGCAGCTCACCTGCAGGACGAGTAACTTGGTCACAATTGTCGAGACTGGTGCAGGCAGGCAGGGTTTGGAGCCAAAAGTCCACAGCAGTCTTCAGTTCTTGTTGCCTTGCGGCTCTTCTTTGTCTTCTTCTTCTGAATTCGTTGAATCTAAGTTCCTGGCATCAGGGGTGCCTACTAAATACTCTATTTAGGGGTGTTAAGGGGAGTGACAGGTAGTAGCCAATAGGCTACTTACCTTTAGGGTGATCACATCCCCTAAATGACCACTTCCTGTGGGAAGTGGGCATAACCATGACCTAGAGAGCCTTATTCCACCAAAACCAAGATGGTGGACTTCTAAGTGTTATGTTGACATCAGGTAGCCCACCTTAGGGGTGAAACTAGCCTGATGGGGAACACGCCTACTGAGTAGCTAATTTTCCCACCTGTTCTGGTGGCAAATGGGCCCAGGGCAGCGGGTGTCATTTCCCCTTTCTGGGGTAGCCTTGGGTCGCATATCAAAGGCGGCAGAGGGCTTTGAAGCCTCCTGAATTGATATGCTGATTACTTATCCATCTTGCTTGGAGGAGGTGACATCTCCAGCCTTCAGAAAGCACAGGCTCTCACCTGCAGTGGGTCAGAAAACGGTCTGTGGTTGCACGCTGGTCTACACCAGTCAGCAAGTACACTAGTAATCAGTAGGTTTTCAAGGGGCACCTCTAAGTTGCCCTCTGGGTGCATGTATTAATAATGCATCACTAGAATCAGTGTGGATTTATTAATACGAGTTTTGATATCAAACATCTCTAGTTTCAGTGAAGCCATCATGTAGCTGGAGAACTCTTAATTTCCAATGTCCAGCACGTACTTAAAAGGGCTTCCCTGTTCACTTGCAATATCTAAGAATAGGCTTAGACATCACAGGGGCATATCTGCTCATGCAGATATTTCCACTCATGTAGTATAGCGCACCATGCCTTAGGGCTGTAAGGCCTGCTGTAGGAGTGACTTACCTATACTGCATACAGTGTCTGCAGGCATGGCAAACAGGAGGTGTGCCATGTTGTGTCTTCACTTTTCTATGTACCAAATCACCCAGTCTGCAATGGCAGTATGCAGCAGTGTGCAGAGGGTCCCGTGGGGTGGCACAATACATGCTGCAGCCTTTAGGGACCCTCTTTAGCCTCCTTACCCTAGGTACCAGGGGTACCATTTATTAGGGACTTACAGGGGGAGCTAAAGGTATTGCCAATTGGGGGGACAATTGTACAGTTTTACGGAAAGCGATCTGCCACTGATGACCTTGACCTGAATAGCCGGAACCCAGTGCACTTCTGCCATAACTGCATCAAATACCAGAAAAAAAGTGGGGGTGATCATGTTAAAAAAAAGGGGGGACACTTTCCAACAGACACGTAAAAATGTAACGTTAACATGAACTTACAGGAACTATGCTTCGCAGGAGCAAACAGGCGGCTGACTTTAATTGTCTGGGGTGACTCCTCAGAACTCCCAAGAATATGTTATGTTATACTATTTTATAAAGCGCACAGCTGCCCTGGCAAGGGGGCGTCCCAGCGCTGATAGCAGAAATTAGGAGGCTACTAACAAAAGCAGGGCCTATAGCGGAGGGAAGAGGTGAGTTTTAATAGCCTTACGACATGCCAGGTAGTTATTCATGCTGCAGATATGTATTGGAAGAGAATTCCAGAGTTTGGCTGCAAGTGTGCGGAAGGAGCGCCCACCAGCACGCACCCTCCTCACCCGGGGAACAACCGCCAGATGTTGACCCATCGAGCGGAGTTGACGGGTGGGTGTATACGGTAAAAGCAGGTTGGCCAAAATGCCAGGAGAGGAGAATTTCAAAATTTTAAAAGCAATGCAGAGGGACTTGAACTCTACACGTCTGGCCACCGGCAAACAGTGTAGCCGACGGATAGCACTGGTAGTAGGACAGGTTCTAGGGAGGCCAAGGAGAGTTCTAGAAGCTGCGTTTTGGACCCTTTGCAATTTCAGGATTTCAATCTTGTTCGTCCCCAGGAAGAGCGAGCTAGCGTAATCCAGTATCGACAGAATGGAGGCCTGGACAATAACCTGCCTGATGGACGGATCGGAAAAACCCAACAGCGGTTTGAGACCCCGCAATATACCAAAACAGGTCCCTGCTACTTCCTTAGTTTGGACCTTGAAGCTAAGGGCCGAGTCCACCCAAACACCTGGATTTTTCACCACCTGTTTGGGGGCGGGTGCACAGCCCAGGGTAGCAGGCCACCAGCATTCACTCCACAGCTCAGAGTCTCTCCCTACCAGCAAAACCTCAATCTTGCTGGCGTTGAGCTGGAGGCAGTTGGCAGTCATCCACTCAGCGATAGCAGCGAGATCGCTCCGAAACTTGTGAGCGTCCCGCACAGAATCGTCAGAGAGTGCTACTACCAACTGTGTATCATCTGCATATGATACTGCTGTAAGCCCTCTACTCCTGGCCATGGCTGCTAACGGTTGGACATACAAGTTGAAAAGCAGTGGGCTCAGAGCTGAGCCCTGTGGCACACCTTGTTTAATAGTATGGATCATGGAGGCAAAAGGGGGGGCCGTTACCTGGAAGGTCCTCTCCGAGAGAAAAGAGACGAACCAATCCAGGGCAGAGCCCACAATGCCCGCCTCCTCCAACCGTTGCAGCAGGATCTGGTGGGAAACCGTGTCAAATGCGGCACTGTCTTCCACCTTGTTAACGAAAAAGGTGGCGAGAGCCTCACATTGCTCATTCGACGTTATCAAAGGCGCTGTAGATACCCCCGCCAATTTAAGATCTTTAAGTATAGAAAACTATATGTAGGGTGGACGGGGGGCTGTGGGCATGCTTTTAGACACTACAGTTTCAAACCCTGCTTGAGTTTCAGGTCCTTCTTGAAAAGTCTGCTGGGTCCATATATCAAACTTGGAGCGAGAACAGGATGCCAAGACAAATCTTGCTAATCCACGGACTGGTTGCTGAAGGACACTGGTTTTGTACTATCGGACACTGTTTCTGGGTTTGTTGTGGGTCCAGTTGCTGCCTCGAAGCAGATTTTAGTGTTAGATGTTGGAGGACACTGGGATTATCATAATCTCAGAGCCCACGTTTAGTGTGGGCAAAGACTTTTGCCGCCTTAAAAATGGCCAAAGTCAGTAGGGTGGACCCCGGGAACGTTTACCCCATAGGTTATAAACGTGGCACCTCCCAGCACCCACTTCAGAACACTTTCCGGACCTGCAATAGATCAACAGTACTGGACCTGCTGTCTGTGACCCAAGATGATCCCCGAAGGACAGTTCCTGCTCCCTTTAGTACCCAGGACTAAGAAGTGGACTGTGAAGGTCATAAGGCTGACCTCCTGTTCAAGCTACAGGAACACAACAAGCTACAAAAGGCCTTTTCCTGGAAACATCCAGCTGACCAATGGCACCTGGACTGAACTTTGCTATTGGCCATTGCTGGACACCCTGTCAGTCAGTGTATTCTGGCCCATTTTCTTTTCACCCTATATATTAATGGCCTGGAATCTGCTTTATTAGAGACGTACCGAGCACGGGCGGTCATAGTCTGCCTGTTTTATATGCGGACAACGTTGTTTTAAATGTACACACGGTTACGTTTTTGTTACTTTTATGGACGCCTTGACTTAACCACCAATTATTTTAAGTCTTGTGTAATGGTGCCTGGTCCCAGAAACACCAGTTCTAAATGTTTTGTGATAAAGGGTCACTCTAATAGCGGGGTTGAGCATTTCTGCTATCTAGGGAACCTACTGGATTCCCACTTCACTTGTCAACCCTTGCTTCAAAAAAACATCCTAAGATTTACAAGAGCCATTAATAGCATTAGCGTCTTCTCAAGGTGTTTAGGCCACACATATAAAGACTACGCTTAAAGTATACAAGGCTAAGTGTATCTCTGCAGTTTGCTTCGAGTGGTATATTTGGGGTTTTGTGTCAGCTGCTCAATTACAGGTTATCGAGAATTCTTTCCGGAAAGGCCTCCTAAATTGTCCCCCAGGGCACACCTAGTGAGATTGTCCACGAAGAAACATAGCTGGAGTATATCTCTGATCTTATCAGGTCATGACCGCTGCTTTTATGGTTGTCCATTTGGTTAAAGGAGGAACTGAATCTTAACAGATCCATAGTACAAGATTGTTTGAACCAGGATCATATGTCTCGTATTCGATGGTTATCATTAATTAAATGAACGCTTACCCTTATTGGGCCGCCCAAAATTTTTGTAGAACCTGAGCACATTCCTTGGATAAAGCAGGTTTTTCTCTCCTGAGTGGCACTGGAGCGAGAGGCATCGGCCCTGTGCAAGCGCTCCATTCGCCATTTTATTTTGGTCACAACAGTCCCTGGAATGGAACCGAATTTAAATTTGGGGATGACTAACTACTATCGCAGGCTACGAACCTATTTTATGTAAAATCAGTTTTTTTCAGCTGGGCTTTGTCAAAAGTTTCTGAATTACAGGTATGTTCCAGTGAAAACATTTCCACCACGATACTTTTCATATTTTTATGACCTGCCCAAGATTTAACAGCTTATGTCATCAGCATATCCGCCTGCTATTCCTTCCCCTGAATTTTTGTCAAGTGAGACCAGCATTTATGTTTCATCAACTGTTACTACTACTACATGTTTTTTTATGTCTCGCTTCTTATCTGGGATTCAGCACTGTCGATGAGCACTCGCTTTGTGTCTAACTGACTGTATCCGGGATCATATAAGCCCTGCTCTTAACTTGGATTTCGTATGAGAAATGTACAATGTCTTATATTGTGCGTGTTTAATTTTCATATCCTTGTACAATTAGCCTGTTCTATTTTATCTACAGTGGCTTTTATCCAAAGTGATTCACTCATTTTTATGACTGTAATTTTTTATTGTGTTTGCTTTTGTTTGTGATTTTATGAGAAAAAAAAAAAAATCGAATAAGGTTAATACTACTACTCATGTGGAGGAGGACTGGGACTTAAAGGACTAAGTCAAAAGGTAAATTCTTCGACCAGGATGAACCTAGTTGGTGCTCCATCATGGTCAGCATCAATAGCACCTAGGTCCCAGTCTGTTTGACATTTTTATTGCTTTGCATTTTAACTTTATTATTGTTTTGGTACTGCATAAATATTTTACACATTGCCCTATGTTAAGACTGTCTGCTCTGTGCCAGATCTATCAGGGGTTTGAGCACAGGATAATTTAAAGACTTTGAGAGATCACACTGATAAGTATTGTGATTATTCTATAAAGTGGGTAGTCACCTACCCCAAATATTAATCCAATTTCTTACAAGAATGTATAAGGAGTTATCCACCTTTTTTCAAGTCTATTTTAGTCTTATTTTAATTATGATACTGCTTTTTCAAAATCGACTTCAAACCCTTCCTTATATCCTCTTCCAAGCATGATAATCAACCGAGACAAATCCTGAAATACTACACTTTCATCTACAGCCACCACCTAATTTCCATCCACACCATCAATTCATTTAGAAACATAAAACATTTCAAGAGAACCAGTAAAGGATAGAACTTACTTCAACTGTCCTTCTGCAGTGTCTGGGTTGTGTCTATAGTGAAAATCTGTATATGGTGCTAAAATTTGCTAGGAGAGAAAGAAAACGCTGTCAGTGCTCTCATTGCATCACCCCACTACTATTTTCTTACTGCTCAAGCAATAAATTAGTATTTACATTTTATATACTGACCCATGAATTCTGAAGATATTCCTTGTTGCACCATTGGATGAACTATCGAGGAAATGTCCCTTTTGGCCAAATTAAGGTTGTTCTACTTTTCAATAGCTTTTACAATATTTTGTCAGAGAATCGGTGTACAAGTTCAATTTTGCCTATCTGCAGTGTTAGATTTTGTCCAATTAACACATTGTGAAGCTTCTTCCCAATTTGCAAAGCTTAACAAGTTAATGACCTCTGGCACATGTAGCGCGTAGAGGTCTGCAAATCAAATAAGCAATTTTTGACTCTAATAAGAGTTTATAAAGGTGTACATAACTTCAAATTTGTGCAGGCCAGAAGACAATCACATGCACATCCCAGCAAGGTTTCAGTGTGTTAATTTTGACTATATTCATTGGAATTCTACAAACATCCATAAAATGATCATAAGAGCACAGGCTCTATCGTGGATAGTTTGTTTTGCCATGTGAAGGAGATATATATGCACATATAGAAACCCACAAATGCAGTGCATCTTTTTAACTGGGTGTAGCAATGACATTACATCAGATACAAAAGGCTGGTAAAAAATACAGTTATTTACCTTTAGTAATGCTCTTTCTAGTGGATACTCTACCCGCAAACTCCATAGTTTCTGAATTCACCTAGGCACCAGACTAAATATGGAAAATCTTCCATAGCTCCTACGTGCTAGTAGGTGAAACTACTGGCACATACCGTGACTCAGCCCTGCCCCTGAAAAGGCAAGAACAGTTTACAGGTGCCACACCTGTTCTTTGTTCCATGCCCTCGAACACGTAAACAAGACTGACAAAAAGGGAAGTGAAACAGACAGTGAGCAAAATCTAACTTGGGATCTTAATAATTCCACAAACTTCACTCCATAGAATAGAGAGGTGAGAGACCTGCAGGAAGATAGAGTGTCCACCAGGAAAAGTATCACAGCAGATAAGTAACTTATTCTTCTGATGGATATTTCTACCTGCCGATTCTGAACATTTTGAACAAGAAGCCTGTGCCTCTTCCTTTGGTGGAACCTTGACAAACAAGTTGTCCAAGTACAGGTACACTTGGTGACTATTGTCTGAGGAAGGCACAACAGTGATAGGCACTTGGTGGTAAATTTCCGAGGCACTGACCTGGGGCCAAGTAGTAGAGCCGTGAAATGGTAGTGCTGCCCTGCCACTTTAAAACAGAGGTCTTTTCTGTGCTTTTAGTGTATTGAGATGTGGAAATATGCATCCTGAAGAATCATGGACCTCAGATAATCGTTTTCCTGGATCATCAGGAGGGCTTCCTGGAGCATTATCATGCAAAAGGTTAATTTCTTCAAGAACTTGCTCAGCTCCCTGAGATCAATAATAGGTCTCCATTGTCCTGCTTTCCTCCTGGTCAGAAAGAATGTGGAATAAAAACTCAGAATTCTCAGGGCTGTTGGGACTCTATCGCTCATTTGAGAAGGAGTAGAATTTATCTGCTGAGATGGAGATGTTAGAGGGAGAGTTGCCAAAAGTCAAGCTAGTTTTTAGTTGTCTTGGGAGCATAGTTGAGCGGCGCTCCTTTTGCATCCAGAAGATCTGCCATAGCACTGTTTCTGGTTTTTATTGGGTTTATAATCCTGGTCATATCCAGGTTGCCTAGGAGGGGAATACGGACTGCCTTGACCTCTGTACAGACTGGAACCTCCTTTGAAGATTTGGGATCTTCATGAGCCACAAAAAATTGAGAAGCCAGGTCACTGCCACTGAAGGACCACAGTATCCGTAACAGTTTTAATATTCTGCAAAGTGTCATCAACATGTTTCCCAAACAAAGTTATTCCACAATACAGCATATCCACTATCTTTTTCTGGACAGAAAGATGTAGACTGCAGCCATCCAGATCTTTTCAGTACAGCTGCTCCTGCTAGCTGTGGAAAACGTGTATTTGAAACATCCACTGCAGCATCAATGACAGCCACTGAAGTTGATGCATCTTCTTTGACTACAGCTCTAGCGATCTCGCTCTCGCTCTCTCATCATGCTGGAATTAAGTCAATCAATGGTGAAATGCAATGTCACATTTGGCTATCACAACAGCCTAAAAATCACAAAGGAGTGTGTCACCTTGATTTATGTTGCCATAATGGAACCAACTCTACAGCCTAAATTATCAACGCATCTACCATCTCTATCAGGAGGTGCTGACAAGCATGACCGGGTTCTTAGATCTGCGCTGTGCCACGGACATGGTAAAAGAGTCTACTTCGGGAAGGCCTATAATGGCAGGTATGGGCTGTGTCTGGGGCCCTGTATTTCTTCTCCAAATGAGGCATCACCGCTGTGCTGTAGCTGGCGTTTTTATCCATTTTAGGCTTACCAGACAAAATCCAGCATAGGTATTGACCTATACTTCAACAAGGTTGTTACTACAAGGCCTATAGGAAACATTGTTTTTCTACAGAAGGCATCAAGAGATTACATTTCTTTAGCTACTCTTTCCATTAAAGCATGGAAATGGGTTATATCATCTGGAGGTGAACCTGGCAAGAAAGGCAATTGGTCACCTTCCTTTGGTAGGAAATAATCATCCCACTCCTCATTGCCCCCATCATCTGGCAGTTCACTCTCTTCCTCCAAAACAGAACTGTGCCACCCTAAAGGACTCCTCACCAAGCACATACAAGACTTCCATTACAGGCTTCCTGTTTTGGTGCAGAAAAAGTGATAACACGACATATCACACGTCCCAGTGTGCCATGTCCCTAACACCGCAAGTAATATTTATAAGTCACCCCATCAGCAGGCCTGACAGTCCTAAGGCATGGTGCTTAATATTACATGTGAGGGCATACCTGCATGGGCAGACATGCCCCTGTGCTGGTCAGTCAATTACTGCCGGTACAAGTTACCAGGGAAGCCATTTTAAACCATGTACTGGGCACTGGTGAAAAAGAGTTTCCCAGCTACATGATGGCTTCACTGAAAATAGGGATGTGTGGTACCAAACATCTCGTCTTGATAAACCCACACTGATACCAGAGTTGGAAGTACCAATACATGCACTTAAAAGGGCACCTTAGAGGTGCCCCCTGAAAACCTATCAGCCTCTGGTGTGCTTGCTGCCTGGATTCTGACAGTCTGCCACTCAAGACATTGTTCTGACATCCTAGAGTGAGCATTTGCTCTCAGGAGACCCAGAACAAAAGCCTGTCCGGGAAGAGGGTGTATCACCCACTCCCACAGGAAGACCTACTGATTAGCTTCCTTGGGCTGGCGAGCTTCAAAGGAGCCGCCGCTTTTGGAATGCAAATCTGTCCCCCCTCACAGGAGAGGAAGCCACCCCCCCCCTGTCCAATGCCCATAGGGCACCTGGACAGGCGGGAAAATTAGCTAGTCACGTAGACATGCCACCCACAGGCTAGTACCACCCCTAAGGTGGGCTAACTGCGAGGTGGACACACCTTTTCAGAGGTAGCCATCTTTATGATGGCATACCTAAGAATTATGGGAAGGGTTATAACCACTTCCCACAGGAAGTGGTCATATAGGGGGCGTAGAAACCCCAAGGGTCAGTCTATTGGATACTACCCTACACTCCCCTAATGCCCCTAAATTCAGTATTTAGGGGAGCCTCTGGCACCAGAGAGGCAGATCCTGACAACCTAAGAAAAGAGATGACAGAAGAGCTGCAAATGCAGAGAAGACTGAAGAGAGCACCTATGAGAAAATGGGGTTCCGTGGCAGTACCCCGCCCCTCCCCCCCCCCTCACACACACACACACACACACACACACTTTTTGCCTGGCTTTTGATGCAACTTTGACTGTAGAGTACTGGGTCCCTGCTGCCCAGGTTTCCCAGTACCAGTGTTCTGTCCCTAAAAACATGTCCACAATGGGCACTTCTGCCACCCTGTAAGTCGTTAGTAAGTGGTACCCTAGGTACACCTAGGGCCTGGAGGCTGAAGAAGGTCCCCTGGGACCCCCTCACTAGGACCATTTCATGGCCCCTGGAGCTAGCATACCCCTGTCATGTGAAAAAATGACAAAGTCAACATGGCACCCTGGAAGCATAGGTAACTCACCCTTCTAGCAGGCCTCACAGCAGGGTGCACGATACTACAGGTGAGGGCATATCTGCTTGATCAGATATGCCCCTACAATATATGGCCCCATTTCTTAATATTGTAAGTGCCAGGAAAGCCATATAGAGTACATGGGCCTGGGAACTCGACAACTCGAGTTCCACAGCACCATGATGGCTCTACTGAATACAGGGGTGTTTGGTACCAAACTACTCCTTTCAATAAATCACACTGATGCCAGTGTGGGCTTTATTGTACGACGTACGCATAGAGCAACTCAGAGGTGCCCCCTAAATCCCTACCAACCCTGGTGTGGTCTCTGACCAGCTGTAGGCAGTCAGCCCTAGAGGCTGTCAATTGGTTCATGATGGATAATAACAGCACATGTTCTAAGATTTTCATCCTAGAGTGTCTTCGAGTAGTTCTAGAGGACAATGTTTTTGAATTTAACAGTAACCTCTATAAACAGACCAAAGGAGTCAGTATGGGGGCTTCCTGTGCCCCTACAGTGGCAAACATATACATGGTCAAGTTTGAAAAAAGATTCATCCATAACGAGATAGCGCCATTCTTTGAATCTGTGACCAATTGGTCGCGTTATATAGATGATATCTTTTTCATTTGGATGGACACCTCTGACACCTTGGCTGCTTTCTTAGAATGGTTAAATCTATGTGACAACAACATCCGTTTCACAGCTAATTCAAGCAGAACCCAGGTGGAATTCCTGGACATTGTCATCAAAGACGTAGATGGAACACTAGGTGTAGACCTTTACACAAAACTTACTGCACGTAATACCTTGCTCCATTATACTAGCTTTCATCCTCCTGCACAAAAAAACAGCATACCTTTTAGGCAATTCCTCCGTCTTCGACGTAATTGCACGAGTATCAAAGACTTTGACATCAAAGCAGCTAGTATGAAAGAGAAGTTCCTCACACGAGGTTACCCCAAAAAATTGGCGAGAGACTCTATGAAAAGAGCACGGTATTACGATAGACAACATTTATTGGTAAACAGTGCCATCAAAACCAACACATCAACTGTATTTGTAACACGACACTATATGGTAAATGAAAGAATTCGACAAACGGTCTGCTCTAGTTGGCATATCCTTAACATCAATCGGTCAATCCCCGAACGATTGCCTAAACCCCAATTTGCCTACCGGAGAAACAGCAATTTGAAAGATCATGTGGTCCATTCAAGGATGAAAAACATCAATTCAGTTTCACAAAGATCAATTGATGGACCCAATCCAGTTATAGGCAACTTTCGCTGTAATACATGCAAAGCATGTTCACAAGCTATAGAAACCCCTGAGTTAGAATTCAACAATCAGGTTATTAAATCAAAAGGGTTCTATAACTGCAAAACAAAGGACATCATTTATTTATTGCTGTTTCCTTGCAATTTAGGTTATGTTGGGGAAACGTCTAGATCTTTAAATACACGTCTGACAGAGCACAGATCTACTGTCAGAACTAAAAAAACAACAGCGCCCATTGTCCAACATTATATTGATAACCCTCATACTCCAGAAGATATACGATGGTTTATACTGGAAAAAATACAACACAGACCAGGGACCAACACTGAAGCCATCAGGAAGCGGAGGGAGGTATATTGGATTTTCTTGCTTGGAACGGCCACTCGGGGACTCAATTTGGAGAGCCCGTGGCACCAAACAATTAAATTCAATGATTAATGCCTCCAGTCATATCATCTGTTGGGACATCTCTGCTTTTGGACTTGAGGACCGAGCTGTAACTATCTCAAAATTCAAGAATGGGTTTTTCATCTCCCATTCTTGCCGTCTTTATAATTATGTGTCTAAAATAAAACATTATGGGCCCGATTCTGATGCGGGTTGGAAAAGCTTCCCGACCGAGGGCCTGATTCTGATGCGGTTAGGAAGGCCTCCTAACGGCATTTGCTCCTTCCAAATCGGATCGGGAACGTGTCTTCCCGACCGAGGGCCCAATTCTGATGCGGTTAGGAACAAATGTTCCCATTGAAGTCAATGGGAGTTCAACCAAATCGTTTCTGGAAGCATCCGGATGCATCCTACTCCGCCGGTCGGACTTTCCCGATCCGAGTGGGTCGGACACCATTTCCCAACCGATTCGGTCGGGAAGCTTTTCCAACCCGCATCAGAATCGGCCCCTATGTCTCTACTGCATTACCCCTGATGTACGCCCCCCCCCCCTCCCTTCTTTTTGGCCATGCACTCAATTCAGTCGTATTAATTTAAATGTATGTTGTTTTTAAATTTACTTCACGATCACGCTAGTACTTCCAACATGGCCGCCAGGCTTGGCCGTCATGTTGTTACACGCTCCATTCCATCGATTTCGTGTAGCTCGGCACACGCATTTTTACTTCCGGGTTCGATTTAGGATTTATATCCGGTTTTCAGAGGCGCTTCACAAAGAAACGCTGGCTGCCGGGTGATACGTGTTCCGCATCTGGGAACAGGTGAGTCATGCCTTGTGGGTTGATTGCGGAACGCATATCCATTTATACGATAGTCATAGTGCTAGCCCCTTACATACGGCTAGATTTTGAGGTCACTGTTCGCCTGTATATTTTGAATTTATACTATTTCTTTTCACGATTATAGACTCAGGCGCAACTATTTACGTGAGTGATTGATGTTTGCATCATGTAATTACATATAGCCCCTTTTAAACTCAGGTTACTTCTAAAATGTATGACAAAGTAAGATCTTTCATTTTTCGTAATAGGGACACTAATGGAAGTTTAACATTAAGCCACTCATCTTATTTCGCTAAAACAGAGCATAGAAGTCATCAGTCCTCTATTTTTCTGACGTCCGGTTTCTCCTTAAAGTCCCATATATTATCGTTTTAGATCAATAATATGTCTGCAGAGAGTCTACCGGATTAGAGTTCAATTATCTTGTCTATTTTATCCATCGCTGCTAGTTGAAGGGTAAGACACTCTTGTTATCTTAGTAACTGTCACATCTTGACTATCTGTAGAGTAAAATTATAAACATCGCCACGATCTCCTCTAACATGCATGATTCTCTGCCTCAACTACAGAGTCTTTCAGCCTCCCTTGTCCCATTTTTGAATAAATTGGAATACCATTTTGCCCGGTACATATGAAGTAAAAGCCCCCTGGTTTTCCTAATTAAGGTAAATCTTTTAATCATGAGTTTATATTATAACATTGTATTGCAATAGGTATCATCATAGAGTTAGTTACATCAGTTTCCATATACTTACACAGGAGATGCAATTTCTACTGTGCTGACATCTCCAAACACCATCTGAAACATCTGAACCCCACTGGATACAGTTCCAGATAGGTATTTAGTCTATATAACAATAAATTCACTCTGTGAAAACAGTATTCTTGAGCTCCACTTATTCTAATGGAAATTGATTGTGCACATCTTTTCATATCAAGGTGTCCCCTTAAGGTATCAAGTATTTTAATATTTGGACTCTTACTATTCTGTCTTTCATAAGGTTCACAACTTCTGGATCTTTTTAGCCTGTATCCTCGTAGCTATATCATTGTAGATATCTTTCATGTTTTGTACAGTATAATTTTTTATGCTTAGGTTTGGGCATTGAAACCTAGTCTCGTTGTTGTTTCTCATCTTTTCAGTGTTCACTGAGACGGAATCCTGAAGAAGGCAATGCCGAAACGCGCGTAGTGCTAACCTACCGCTAGTTTCATAATTCTATTGTGTCAATTGTCCATACAGGATAGATCAAAATACTGTTACAATGATTGATATGATTTGTTAGATCTCAACAAATCAGAGCTTATATTTCAAGATATATATCAGTTGTGTATATTCATTGTATTTTTTTCAGTTCAGACACAACAACACTGGTTGCATCTTTTCTCTTGACACTTGTACTGTATAAAAAAAATTTTTAGCGTGTAAACGAGCATTAATAATGACAAATGAATGCATTTTAAATAAATAAGAAAAAGTCTATATTATAAAAATTATACATCAATGTTTATATACAATAAATTAACTAATATCAAAAGTTTGGTATAATTGTCCAATTTGGTGTTAATTATGCACTTGGTTTTCTTTGCCCAAATCAGCAATTTTTTACCGCCTTGCCTTAGGCTTGTTTTCTTCAATTGCAGTCAGCCACCTCCAGAAAGGTTTCTGGACCCCTAGGTAGAGAGCCCCTGCTCTCTGGGACCAGAAACAAGGCACATCCAGGGCAGAGGTGTAAAGCCTCCTCCCCCAGGATTGGCCAGTGCTCGAGAAGGGGAGCTTCAAAGGCCTGCCGCCTTTGTAATGTGCCTCCCAGCCTCTGCTGCTAGCAGCAGATAACAGCCCCTGGTTTACACCACCACTTGGGGCAGGAAAACTGGCGGGAAAAATCCAAAAGAATAGGTGTGCCCACCTCTGCCAACCCCACCCCTAAGGTGGGGGAGGCGAGGTGAAGCACAACTTTCAGTCCCCGCCATCTTGAAGATGGGGAGACGCCTCCAATCAGGGCTAGGTCTATGTCCGCTCTCACAGGAGGGTGCCATAATGGAGGGTATAGTCATCCCAGGTAAGGTGCCCATTGGCCCTACCTGCTACTTCCCTAAAACGTGTCCTAAATTTAGTATTGAGGTGGCTCCCTCAGACCTGGAACTCAGATCTGCGCGACCTAACATTAAAGAAGACACCCTACAACAAAAGCCAGAAAACAACAACTGCCTTGCCCTAAGTGTAGGAAGCTAGGTTTCTGTTGCAGTAACCACCCCCCCCCCCACCACCACTTTTTGCCAGATTTCTGATGCACTTTGACCTGATGTGCCCTTGGTCCCTGCCAATCAGGTTCCGAGGGCCTGAGTTCTTTCCCAAAACTGTACCGTTGTACCCCCAATTGGCACCTCTCTGGCCACATGTAAGTTCTTTGTAAAAGGTACCATGGGTAGCAAGGGCACTGTGACCAGGGAAGGCCTCTAAGGGTTGCAGCACATATTGTGCCATCTTTAGAGGTCCTGTACCTTAACAAACACACACTGCCATTGCAGGCTGCGTGTTTTGGTGCAGAGAAAAGTGAAGAGTCGACACGGCACACATTCCTGTGTGCCATGCCTGCCTCCCACTGCCTATGGTATAGGTAAGACACCCCTCGAGCTGGGTGCACAATACCTCTGGTGAGGGTACAGTTGCATGAGCACTCTACCCCTACAGTGTCTATGTCCATTCTTAGACATTGTAAGTGCTGTAAAGCCATAAAAAGTATATGGTCTGGGAGTTTGTCATTACGAACTCCACAGCACCATAATAACTTTACTGAACTCTGGGAAGTTTGGTAGCAAACCTCTCAGCATAATTAACCCACACGGATGCCAGTGTGGGATTTATTATACCATGCACTCAGACGGCATCTTAGAGATGCCCCCTAAAAAACGACCAGTCTCTGGTGGGTTCCCTGACTGGTAAACACCAGCCTGCCACCACGAGACATGTTTCTGGACCCCTGGGGTAGGAGCCTTCACTCCCTGAGCCAAGAAACAAAGCCTTTCCTAGGAGGAGGTGGTCACATCTCCCCATGTCAGGAACAGCCATCTGTGGCAGGGGAGCTTCAAAGGCCTTGCCACCTTTGTGACGTGACCCCCAGCCTCTCCTGCTATCAGCAGCAGGCCCCCTTCTTGTCTCCCCTCCTTTTTGGCGGGAAGACAGGTGGAAAAATTAGAACAGCCCAGAAGGTGTGCCCACCTCTGTCAACCCCACCCCTCAGTTGGGGGAGGCAAGGTGAAGCCCACTCTTCAGTGCCCGCCATCTTGCAGATGGCAGGCACTCTCCAATCTGTGTCAGGGATTGTGCCCACTCCCCCACGTGGGGTGAGCACACAAAGGGTGTAGTCACCATAAGGTCAGTAGCCCTTTGGCTACTGACCTCGAGACCCCTTAAACATCCCCTAAATACAGTATTTAGGGGGCAGCCCTGCAACAAGAAGACAGATTCCGTAACCTACGAAGACGAAAGCCGAAAGAAGACGCCCAGCAGAGGAGACTGCAGAGAAGAACTGGCTTGTCCCCAGCCCTCCCGGCCCGTCTGCAGCTTCCGGAGACCATGCACCAAAAGTCACCTTGTCCTGTAGCCAGCGACCTCCAGAACCCCGGGAGGACTGACTGCCTTCAACAAAGACTGGATCTCCTGTGAACAGCGGCTCTTTTCAAAAGAAACTCCCAAGACAAACTCTGAGCCTGCTGAGGACAAAGAAACCAGACGCTTGGAACCACCACTGCACCCGACGCCTACGGCCCGAGTCAGAGTGGCCCACTTGTCCCAGCAAAGTCCCCCAGCACTCCAGAGTCCGAGTCTACTTTGGGTTGACCCCTCCCGCACTCCCCGACGTCGCCTGCAGCCTCTGCACGGAGACCCGCCAACCGCGAGTGGCCCGGTAAGGTGAAATCCGACCTCAAAAGACACCCCTACATCCAGCTGCCCTGTGCCCTGGAGAAGAGGACCTGGGGTGCACCTACGTCCCCGAGCTCTCCAACTTACCTGCCCAGTTGTTGGTTCCTCCCGGAAGACTTCTTGGACTGAGCCTGTGTGATAAAGTGCCCTCTTTCTGCATGGTATGCCCTCACTTTTTGCGGAATTGCTGATGTTCTTTGAATGAGTGTGCCCTGGGCTCCTGCTAATCAGGTACCCAGGGCCTATGTTCCTTCCCTAAAAACTGCATTGAAGCCTAAACCCAATTGGCATCCCTGGCCACAGGTAGGCCCCTGGTAAAAGGTACCACAGGTACCCAGGGCACTGTGACCAGGGAAGGCCCCTAAGGGCTGCAGCACTTATTGTGCCACCCTGAGGCCCTGCACCTTTTCACACACACACTGCCTTTGCAGGCTGCGCGTCTTGGTGCAGAACAAAGTGAAGAGTCGACATGGCACACATCCCTGTGTGCCATGCCCACAAACCACTGCCCTGGCATACATCAGTCACCCCTCTAGCTGGGTGCCCTATGCCAGTGGTGAGGGTGCAGGTGCATGAGCCATGTACCCCTACAGTGCCCAAGTCCATGCCTGGGCACTGTAAGTGCAGTGCTGCCATTAAGAGTATATGGTGCTGGGAGTTTGTCATTACGAACTCCACAACACCATAATGGCTACACTGAAGACTGGGAAGTTTGGTATCAAACTTCTCAGCACATTAAACCCACACTGATGCCAGTGTGGGATTTAATGTAATGCACAACAGAGGGCATCTTAGAGATGCCCCCTGAAACTGGACCAACTTCTAGTGACCTGACTGAGTGGCTGCTTAGGCTGCCACCAACAGACATGTTTCTGGACCCCTGGGTCGAGAGCCTGCTGCTCTCGGGGGCCTGAAACCATGCACATCCTGGGACGAGGTGCCAAGCCTCATCCCCCAGGATGGGCAGGGTTCACGAAGGGGAAGCTTCAAAGGCATGCCGCCTTTGTGAGCCTCCCCAGACCCATTGCTGCTTTCAGCAACTGGTCCCCACTGGTTCTACCCCCCACTTTGGGCGGGAGAACCAGCGGGAAAAACAAGTGAGGGAAAGAGGTGTGCTCACCTCTGCCAACTCCACCCCTCAGGTGGGGGAGGCGAGGCGAAGCACAACTCTGAGTCCCCGCCATCTTGAGGATGGGGGACCTAGCCAACCAGGGACAGGCTCCTGCCCCCTCCCACTGGAGGGTGGCACGATAGGGGGTGTACCCACCCCAGGAAGGGACCCATTGGTCCCTGCCCTTTACCTACCTGTAACGCCCCTAAATCTAGTATTTAGGGGGCACCCTGAACCTTGCTTCCTCAGATCCAGACAAGAAACAAGAAGAAAAGAAGAAGCAAGAAGAGCCATGCAGAGCTAACAAGAGGACGACGCCCACTGACTTGGCCACAGCCCTACAGGCCTGTCTCCCCTCGAACCTGCTCCTGCGAAATCCCGGTGTGTCCTGCAGCCCAGCCAGCAACCTCAAAAACCCCGGAGGACCTGCCTGCCTTCACTTCCAAGCCTGCTTCTCCCGTGAACACCGGACCTGTTCAAACTGCAGCTTCTGGCTCCGGCCGGATACCGCGAATCCAGCCCACTCTGCACCCGCCGAACCCGGCCCGAGCTCGAGTGGAAGAACACCACGAGGAGGTCACCCCAGCGATCCTGACCCGAGATCCGACGACTCCTGACCTGCCTCCCGCCTCCAGTCGACGCCTGCAGCCTCAATCCAGAGGATCCCCTCTACCGCGACCAGAGCGGGCAAGACTTTCCGACGTCCCAAGGCACCCCTGCACCCGACGCCCCACGGCCTTGTGCGCCCAAACCAACGGTGCCTAACCAACCCAAGACATCCCAACTTACCCCTCGAAGTGGTGGTCGCACCCAGAAGATCCTCGTCCCCGAGCCTGCAGTGTTTCTTCTAACCGGAGGCGCTCCATTGAAAACAACAGGGCACCTGACCTCAAAACAGCACCCTGCACCCGGCTGCCCTAGTGCCGCTGAGGGTGCACCTTTGGTGCGAATTTGGTTCCCTATTTGCCCTGACCAAAACCCTAGGAGCTTTGCTCCCACAACCCAGTGGCCTGCTTGCCAGCAGCCACCAACCGGAGACCCCCTATCCTCCATAGGATAACATTGGGCCTCAACACTCTGCACCCGGCCGCCCTAGTGCCGCTGAGGGTGCAACAACAGTGCAGCACTGACCCTGGGGGACCCCTGAGTCTAACCCCAGAACCTTAACTCCCGCAGTCGATTACTTACCTACAAACCGATAACCTGTTTTTCCTCCATAGGATAACATTGACACTTTTTCTCCAAAACGTTTCTAAGTGTGGAGTTTTGAAATCTGAAAATATTCTTTAAAAATCGCACGAATAACCAAAACGTATTTACTTACCTGTTTGCAGGAAATGTCCCAGTGCTGAATCTAGGTATCCAGCACTGAGTTAGAAAAATAACGTAAAAAGTAACTTACCCGTAATTTACTGAAAAAGCCTATTCATTTCAATGTACGGTATTTGCTAAGTGTTGCAACCCACTGCATCCCCTGTAAATCAAACAAAGTACAATTTCTATTGCATTTTCAAACTGTTCTATATTCAGCAACTTATTATTGCAAAGTATTTTATGCTTACCTGTGCCAGGCTTGCTTGGTTCTAAAATAAAACAACAATATATATACAAAAACAATTGGCCTAGAGTTCAGTTCTTGAGTGTGTGAATTCATTTGCTGACTGAGTGTGTACATCAAATGCTTAACACTGTCCTCTGATACTGCCTTACTGCTCGACCACTCTACCACAAATAGAGAGTAAGGTTCTATCTAACTTTAACCTCTGCCTACCTCTGGGGTCACTTGGACTCTATACACACTATACCTCATTTTCGTGTAGTATATATAGAGCCAGTTTCTTACAGCCTGCAGCCAAAATCCAAAACCAGCAACTCCCATTGAAAACAACAGGGCACCCGATGCCAAAACAGCACCCTAGACACGGCTGCCCCCGTGATGCTGTGGGTGCACTATGTGTGCTAACTCGGATCCCCCTTTGCCCTGAGCCTAAGTCCAGGAGCTTTGCTCCCACAACCTTGTGGCCTGCTCGTGAGCCGCCACCAACCGGAGGCCTCCTATCCCCCACTGGATAACATCAGGCCTCAGCATTCTGCACCCAACCGCCCTAGTGCAGCTGAGGGTGCTTTGAGAGTTCATCCTTGACCATGGGGGAACCCTGGTACTAACCCCAGAAAACCAACTCCCAAACGTAAGTACTTCTAAGTGTGGAGTTGGAAAATTGTATGAAACCTTAAGAAACTGTATACTTACAAAAACTGATTTGCTCCCCTTTTATCTGGGAAATGCCCCAGTGTGATATCTAGGCATATCACACTGAGTAGAAAAAGTAACTTAAAAAGTAAACTGAAAAGTAACTGAAAAGTAATTCCAACTGTTTATGAACAAGTGACTTACCTGTAACCAATCCAACTCCATTCATACTGTATTTAACTACATTATTCTTGCAAAGTACTATTACACTTACTTGTACCAGGCCTGGCTTGGTTCTAGAAATAAAATACAACTAAAGAAATATTTTAAACAAAACAACTGGTCAGAGTTCAGTCTTTGAGTGTGTGAAATCATTTCTTGCCCGAGTGTGTACAATGAATGCTTAACTACCCTCTAATAAAGCCTTACTGCTCGCCCACACTACCACAAATAGAGAGTAAAAATCTACTTTTACCTCTGCCTACCTTTGGGGTTCCACTGGACTCTGTGCACACTATACAGATCCAGCTTCCTACATCAAGCCCTACCGGCCTGTCTCCAGCTTCAATGACCCTGAGACCTTTCGTTGCAGCTAGCGACCTGTGAAACCCCTGGGAGGACTGCTGCCTTCAACAAAGACTCCAATCTTCCGTCGACAGAGGACCTGTCCAGCAGAAACCTACTCCAAAGACACCGGATCCCGGCTGATCTGCGTCTCCTGCCCACTCTGCACCTGGCGCCCACAGCCCGAGTCAGAGTGGCTCCCCAGTGGAGTGAATTCTCCCTAGCAATCCTGATTTTGTGTCCAGCATTGGCTGACCTCTCCTGCCCTCCACGACAGTGCCTGCAGGCTCCGATAAGAAGACTCCGATGTCGAAAGGCACCCCTTCACCCGAAGGCCCTGGTGAGCTGAACAGACTGTGCCCCTACAACCCCACTTACGTATGCTGTCATTGGTCTTCCTCCTGCCACCTCCGGTGCCACGCCTGCAGCCTCTTTGCCGAAAGAAGAATCCCTATTGAAAAGCATTGGGAGCCCGATGTTGAATTTGCACCCTGCACCCGGCAGACCCAGTGCCGCTGGTGGTGCATGTTTGGTGCCCCCGTGTTTAACCTAACCCCCAAAGCATGGCCCCTGCAACCGATCTACTTACATGCAAGCAGTATGGCTCCAGGCAACCCCTGTCTAAACTGAAAAGCGTTAGGTCAAACACCAATTTTGACCTCTGCACCCACCCGCCCCTGCGCCGCTGGTGGTGCAGCTTTGGTACTTACCTGACCCCTGGACCTTGCTGACTTTTGTCTCCGAAGACTGGGATTGTAAGTTTAACACTTACCTGTTTAACCGCAATATTGTTTTCACCAAAGGATATCATTGGACTTTGTGAAAAAGTTTCCAACTGTAAATTTTTCAAAGTGAAAAGTATTTTTTATTTAAAATGTACTTACCATATTACAGAGACCTACGTCTTAAAATAAAGTACAAACAAAGTATAATTTTATAAAATTGGTCTGGATCTCAATCTTGAGTCGTGTGTCCATTACTGATCACAGCTGTGCAATTAATGTCTTACACTCCTCTGTGTTAGGCCTAAGGCTGCTCGCCCACACTACCACTAATAGAGCACTTTGGGTTTTACATTGAGCCCTGTACACTTTTGGGGAACCCCTGGACTCTATGCACGGCATTACCACCTAGTGGCAATATCATATACAGAGCCAGCTTCCTAGAGCACCTTACTTAGCCCCAGCCCCGCTGGCCTGTCTGCAGCCCTTATCGAAACTGCGCCAAAGTCGGCTCGTCCTGCATCTGTTGACTACAGAAACTCGGGAGGACTTCCTGCCTTCGAAAAAGCCTTAAGACGTCCCGTGAACAGCAGACCTGTTCTAAATAACAACAGGGTCAAGACTGATTTGCATATGGCTGGGTCTGAACTGGGGTGGCGAAGTGAGCTAAAGAACGATGATGGATTCAACCCAGATCTGTGGCTGGGGGGTGAGTGTCTGAAAAGTTTCAGCGCTCCGTCCATCATCTCCTTGTGTTTGCTCTGTTCTAAATAACTCCAAAGGAGAAGACCCCAGAGACCTCCAGAACCGCCAAAACCTGACACCTAAAGCAGCAACAGCACACGTCACCAGAGCTTGATTCCAGTGTTTTCACCCCTCCTGGACTCCCTGTCACCTTTAGCCTCTGCTTGCAAGCTCCCTGTACCGCGACTCCTCCGGTAAGAAAAAACCCAATGCCTAAAGGCACCTCTGCACCCGTCGCCCCTGGGCCTTAGAGAAGAGGACCAAAGGTGTCCCCGAGCATCGCAAGGCCTGAGTCTACTTTCTGGTTCAGCCCGACTGGCTTCCTAGCCAGAGCATGCAGCCTCTTTTTTTACAGAGATCGATCCCCATTGAAACAGACAGAGCTCCCGACGTTGATTTGCACCCTGCACCCGGCCACCTTCGTGTCACTGGTGGTGTACTGTTGCTGCTGCCTTGGACCTTGCCCACCACTCTCCTTAACTCCTAAAGATTGGTCCTGTAAGTCGATGTACTATACCCGTTTACAGAACTTGTTCTTCCTTCCATAGGATAACATTGCAGAACTCAGAAATTGCACTGTGACCACTTAGAAACAATAAAAACAAGCATTTTCAATGCAATAGTGTAGGAAAGTGGGTTTCTGTTGCAGTAACCCCCCCACTTTTTGCCAGACTACTGATGCACTTTGACTTGATGTGCCCTGGGTCCCTGCCAATCAGGTTCCCAGGGCCTGTGTTCTTTCCCCAAAACTAAGCCAATTGGCATCTCTGGCCACAGGTCAGCCCCTGGTAAATGGTACCACAGGTACCCAGGGCACTGTGACCAGGGAAGACCCCTAAGGGCTGCAGCACTTGTTGTGCCACCCTTAGAGGCCCTGTACACTTACACACACACACACACACTTACACACACACACTTACACACACACACACGCACACCCCCACACACACACCCCCCCACCCCCACACACACACCCCCCCCCTTTTGCAGGCTGCGTGTTTTGGTGCAGAACAACGTGAAGAGTCGACATGGCACACATCCCTGTGTGCCATGCCTACAACCCACTGCCCTGGCATAGATCAGTCACCCCTCTAGCTGGGTGCCCTATACCAGTGGTGAGGGTACAGGTGCATCTGTACCCCTACAGTGTCTAAGTCCATTCTTAGACATTGTAAGTGCAGTACTGCCATTAAGAATATATGGTGCTGGGTGCTTGTCATTACGAACTCCACAGCACCATAATGGCTACACTGAAAACTGAGAAGTTTGGTATCAAACTTCTCAGCACATTAAACCCACACTGATGCCAGTGTGGGATTTAATGAAAAATGCACACAGAGGGCATCTTAGAGATGCCCCCTGAAAACGGCCAGCCTCTGCTGGGTTCCCTGACTGGTACACCCCAGCCTGCCACCACAAGACATGTTTCTGGACCCCTAGGGTGGGAGCCTTCGCTCCCTGAGCCCAGAAACAAAGCCTTTCCTGGGCGGAGGTGTTCACACCTCCCAGGCCAGGAAGAGCCATCTGTGGCAGGGGAGCTTCAAAGGCCAGGCAGCCTTTGTAATGCGACTCCCCAGCCTCTCCTGCTATCAGGGAGCAGGCCCTCTTCCTGGCTCCCCTCCTTTCGGCGGGAAGACAGGCGGGAAAACTAGCAAGCCCAGAAGGTGTGCCCACCTCTGCCAACTCCACCCCTCAGGTGGGGGGGGCGAGGTGAAGCCCACTCAACAGTGCCCGCCATCTTGCAGATGGCAGGCACTCCCCAATCGGGATTAGGGATTGTGCTCACTCCCCCACGTGGGTTGAGCACATCCAGGGTGTAGTCACCCTAAGGTCAGAAGCCCATTGGCTACTGACCTCGAGACCCCTAAAACGCCCCTAAATACAGTATTTAGGGGGCAGCCCTGAACCAAGAAGGCAGATTCCCGCAACCTAAGAAGAAAAAGGACGAAAGAAGACGCCCAGCAGAGGAGACTGCAGAGAACAACTGACTTGGCCCCAGCCCTACCGGCCCGTCTGCAGTTTCCAGAGATCCTGCGCCAATAATCGACTTGTCCTGCAGCCAGCAACCTCCAGAACCCCTGGGAGGACTGACTGCCTTCAACAAAGACCGGATCTCCTGTGAACAGCAGCTCTGTTCAGAAGAAACACCAAAGAAAGACTCCGAACCTGCTGAGGAAAAACAGACGCCTGGAACCACCACTGCACCCGTCGCCTACGGCCCGAGTTCATGTGGCCCACCGGTCCCAGCAAGGTCTCCCAGCGCTCCAGAGTCCGAGTCCACTGTGGGTTGACCCCTCCAGGACTTCCCGACGTCGCCTGCAGCTTCTGCACGGAGACCCCCCCCCACCGCGAGTGGCCCGGTAAGGTGAAATCCGACCTCAAAAGACACCCCTGAATCCAGCCGCCTGGCGCCCTGGAGTAGAGAACCCGAGGTGCACCTACGTCCTGAGCCCTCCAACTTACCTGCCCAGCTGTTGGTTCCTCCCGGACGTCTTCCTGATCCGGGCCTGCAGCTGAAAACCAAAATCGAAAATCCCCATTGAAAACAACATGGCACCCGACGCCAAAACAGAACCCTGCACCCAGCCGCCCCTGCGCCGCTAGACTTTTTGTGCTAAACAGGATCCCCTTTTGCCCTGACCCTAACACCCGGAGCTTGGCTCCCACAACCTTGGGGCCTGCTCGCCAGCAGCCACCAACCGGAGGCACCCTACCCCCCATTGGATAACATTGGGCCTCGGCACTCTGCACCCTGCCGCCCTAGTGCCGCTGAGGGTGTAACAAGAGTGCATCCTTGACCCTGGGGGACCCCCGAGTCTACCCCCAGAACCTCAACTCCCACTACCGAATACTTACCCTAAAACCGATAACAATATTTTCCTCCATAGGATAACATTGACTGTTTTTCTTGGAAAAGTTTCTAAGTGTGGAGTTTGAAAACCGAAAGAAATTCTCTAAAATTGTACTATTTAACCAAAACGATTTTACTTACCTGTTTGCAGGAAATGTCCCAGAGTACTATCCAGGTATACTAATCTGTGTAAGAAAAGTAATCTCAAAAGCAACTTACCTGTAATCTTACTGAAAGTCCTATACAAAGTATATGTACTGTATTTACAAAGCATTGCATTTCTCTGAAACAATAATGTAAGTCAAAACAAAGTGCATTTACAATTGCAATCCAAACTGTGTTACAAACTGTATATTTACTGCAAAGTACTTATCACTTACTTGTGCCAGGCTTGCTTGGTTGGTTCTAGGAAATAAAATAACTAAAAGAATATTTTTATACAAAAACAATTGGTCTGAAGTTCAGTCTTTGAGTGTGTGAATTAATTTGCTGACCGAGTGTCAGCCGATAAGGGAGGAGCCCTAGTGGTTATGAATACATCTTATTATGAGAAAAAGGTACAGGATCATGTATTTGAGGAAGATACTTGCATTCCCTTGGAATTGGACCCCACGGTTACTTTTCAGAACATTTTGAACAACATTCTTGCAAAAGCCATTGAATTAGGCTGGATTGATGACAATACAAAAATAATTCTGACATCAGATCATCCACAACGCCCTCACATATACATGCTACCGAAGATGCACAAAGATCGGCATGACCCACCCTTCAGACCGATTGTAGCAGGATGTGGATCCATACTTGAGCCAGTTGGCAGGAATTTAGATCATTTTTTGCAACCATTAGTGCAATCTTGGGTCTCATACATGCAAGACACCACAGACTGTTTGAATAAATTGATCAACATACATGAAATAATTGATGAGAACACTTGGTTGTGTACGATTGATGTAGTAGCACTCTATACATCGATTCCCCACTCAGAAGGTTTGGAAGCAGTGGAGTGGATGTTACTGAAGAGCAACTATGAGGATTCTCAGAATATTTTTTTACTGGAGTTATTACATTTCAGTTTGTATCATAGTTATTTTTCTTGGAAAGATGTTTTCTTTTTGCAACGCACGGGGACCTCAATGGGTTTTCCGGGGGCACCCACGTATGCGAATATCTTTATGGCCAAGTATGAAGATACTTATATTCTACAACAGGAGTGGCAAGATAACCTGTTAATATACCTGAGGTACATTGACGACATCCTACTCTTATGGAAGGGCCCTAGACAACAATTGGAAAACTGCATTGAAATTTTAAACGAGCATAACCCTCCAATTAAATTTCCACATCAGATAAGTCAGGAATCGATTACTTTTTTGGACATTCTAATTGAATTGAAAGAAGGACGGTTACACACAAAAGTGTACAAAAAACAAACGGATAGGAATAACGCTTTGCATTTCCAAAGTTTTCGTCCACCATCTCTAAAGAATCACCTACCACTATTGCAGGTCATTAGAATCGAGAGAATTACATCAGATGCAAACACATGTGATCATACCATCGAAGAAGTATCACGACAATATGAACAGCGCGGGTATCCGCCTCGAGTTTTGGAAATGGCAAAAGAGAAGGTTCAACATATGCGGCGTGAGGATTTGTTAAGAAAATCATTAAGGCAAAATGAGAAAAGAGAAGTTTTTGTCATAAAATTTTCCACAGCAACTCCAGCTATTAAACGGAGTATATTACGAAGATAGGAGAAAATTGAACAGGAATCAGACTTCAGGGAAGCGTTCACTTCAAAACCCATTGTTCGCACACTCGCGATCAAAAAACCTAAAAGAATTTTTGAAAAAAAGACCATCCAGCACAACTATTACGCAAGCTATGGGCATGCGTAAATGTTTTAACTGCAGTCACTGTGGTAATGTGATTGTAGGGAACATTTTCCCCCACCCACATACTGGCAAAGAAATTAAATTGAAACACACATCAGATTGTAATTCTGCTATGGTTATCTATGCTATCAAATGTCCGTGTGGATTAGTGTACGTGGGCAGAACATCGAGAAAAGTAAAAATAAGACTCACAGAACATAAAAGTATGATTAGAACAGCCAGGGGGGGCGCTAGGTGGCGCACGAACAAGATGGCCGCATTGATGTGAGGCTCATGCAGCTCGGCGCACAAATTCGTTCATTAATCCTGCCCAGATGAACATGACAGACCGGTAACCATTGCAATACGGTGACTGATGCCTCCGGCGACTCAGTTGTGAATTTGGAGCACGTGAGGTGCTCCATGCCGCCGCTGTAGCCACATCCTGTTGCCACCGCTGCACCAGCCTTATTCGCCTGGAGCCGCTGCTGGGCATGAGAGACTACGCGGGGCCCGGGGCGTCCACGTGGCAAAAAGGCCTCACCGAAGGACGACAGCGGAAGCGACTGTGAGAAGTTGGCCTGGCATATGCTGTCCACTAGTTATAGTGGGCACCTTGCACCAGTCCAAACGACCCTTATTGATGATAGGTTTAAAGACAACCTTTATTGAAAGCTATCCTAGTGGTAGCTATGGAGAGCAGCCTTCAGGCGAAGTCTTGAAGGAGTGTAAAGCAGCTTGGTTTACCAGATTATAACCTCTTGAATAACTAAATGAAAGGAGAACCACACAAGATATATATAAAATATATGTATTTATTTCTAAACACTAACTACTAATCCCTTTATGAGATTAGCGTTCAAGATACACAGTATCACAGTATTAAAACGACAGTAAATAGCACAATACACAGTGGGCTCCAGGGGGAGACCAAACCATATACTAAGAAAGTGGTATAAGTACCACGACTTGACTAGACACAGTGCCTAGAGCACGTAGAATCGCTGGGACCCCAAGGAACCACCCAAGGTAGTGACACAGGAGACCCACGGGGGACGTGTGCAGTGTGAGAACACAGCCGCGAGCGCCGTAGGATTCAATGGGGAAAGTCGCGGTTGGAATTTTAAAGTTAAAGGACACTTAGGAGAGGACTTTGAGCAAACCCCTTTAGACTTAAGGGGTTCTAGGGCCAACACCCACGGGAGCACCGGAGTACTTGAGTTACCTCACCCAGGGAAGCCGGGTGCATAGGTGTCGTGAATCGTTGTCGTTTTCAATGGCGATCTGCTGCAAAGTGCTGCTGCCGTGAAGGAGAAAAGTGTCCGGTGTGATCCAAGCCTGGATCGAAGATGTGAAGAACCTGAAAGCAGAGGGGACAGAGTCTGGGTCACTAGCCAGTGACCAGGAGCGGAGCAATCGAATGCCCACCGATGTCGGGTGCTTCAGGTGCGAAGAAGTGAAGCTTGACTCTGCAGCCACGGGGTCCTGGAGACGTCGACGACGACCAGGAGCCGGATTCGAGCTGTCCCACGAAGGATGTCAAGTGCTGGGGTGTCGGTGATCGGATTGACCACAACAAGCCTTGGCAACAGCAATCCACGCAGGAAGAGAAAAGATGCTTCTGTGCGGACCAGCAAGGTCCTGGGGACTCCCCAAGCGATGGACAGTCAGGGCACGTCTGGAGCAACCAGGGAAGCCCAATAAAAGTTAGAGTTGCCTTCTTGGGGACCCACAGGTCTACGGACCAGGGATCGCGAAGGGACCTCGAGAGGAATCACAAAATGGCGGCCCACGGAACACTCGTTGAGTGTAGGCCGACAATCTTCGGTGCAATTACTGCTCGGGGTCAGGGCTACAAGTAACCCAAAGCTCAGCCTCAGGGGTCGCCGGAAAGCTGATGCTTCTGCAAATAGTCGCGGTGTCCAGGGGTTCGGGTTGCACGGTCTTCCACGAGGGATACGGGCCTCAGACTTGCTGTGGGCACAGATCGACCTCAGAGACCTAGGAAAACCCACCTCCTGTGTGGCAATATTCTTCGGAGTCCGTCGGAGCTCGGAGATGCCAACCGGTCAGTTGCGTTAAAGGTGCCTGCCTTGCAGGGGAGTAACTCCTTTACTCCAAGGGAGATTCTTCAGTCGTCCAGTGTCGTGGAGATCGTCGAAGTACTTGGTTTCTGGTATCAGAGTTTAGTCCAGGTGTAATCTAAAGTCCTGTAGTCAGGGTTTCCTACTTTATACCCAAGGAAGGGGTTGGACAAACTCTGGGGACCCACCTATGGGAGGGTCAGGAAAGAGGGGTGGCTACACCCATTTCCTTTGTCCAGTTTCGCGCCAGAGCAGGGGCCGTGTGCCCCTGCAACCGGTTTGAGCTGGACTATGCACAGGGACACCAAATGTGCCCCCAGTGCAGACTTCAAAGCACTCAGAGTGCACCCACCCAGCCCCAATACACTAAAGCCTGTCTGGGAGGTGGTCACACCTCCCTGTGACAGGAAACCTATTGTCCAGGCCTCCCCTGCCGGAGTTTAGTCCAGCAGCAGGAGGGCAGACTCGTGTCTGTGGCTGCAGCATCCATTTTGTGATGCCAGGGCTCTGTTAGCTGGTACCGGGTATACCGGTGCTGTCATGTCTCTCCTCTAGAAGGGTGGGATCATACTCCCGCACCAGTTACTGGTGTGAGGGTATGATTCCAAGGTGTTTGACACCAAACACGACAGTTTTCCATGCAGCCACTCCAAAGTTAGCATTTACCGTTTGGTTATAATGCACTTAAGAGTATATGGTCTGGCTGCATCACAAACAACCCCGAAATGAAGATTCCAAAAGCTGCAGAGGGGCTCTGCTCATGCATGGGCACCCTCTCACATGAAACCCAGCACCCTGCCTTCAGGATTGTTAAGGCCTGCCATAGGGGTGACTGATAGGTCTATATGTGCAGTGATGTGGAGAGATATAGGGAACCTATATCTCAGAAAGGGTGAATACACCACCTTACACAGGCTGCTGTAGCAGACCTGCTGTGTCATTTAAAGGCTTCCCAGGGGTGGCACAATACATGCTGCAGCCCCTGGTAGGCCTTCTGGGGTACCTATGCCCTGGGTACATAGTATACCATATACTAGGGACTCACAAGGGTACCCCAGAATCCAATCTGGAGTGTACCTAAAGTACATACAATCAATTTAGAGTAGAAAGCAGATAGACTGGGGTCCTGATTAGCAGGGCCTCAGTCTGGCTAAGTCGAAAAACAGTGAAACATCAGCAAAAGTGGGGTAACTATAAGAAGCAGATCCTACTCTCCTACAGCGACGAGCGACTACAAGGGGTGAGATTGTGCCGCGTCGCCCCCTCGTTGCTAACCGCCAAGCACATGACAATATATCCCAGCATCGAGTGAAAATACGCTGATATAACGGCCTACCGCTGAAGGCGCTGCCCCCGAACAGCAGGGCTGGCAGCGCACTGCGCTAATCCTTGCCCGAGGCCCGCACCCAGCAGCGGTATCAGCTAACGGATTCGTAAACCGCAGTGCTGCTGGCGCGGTAGGGGTGGCAGCTACGGCAGGGAGGTGAATCTGATCAAACTACGGTAGACGCTACACCGGGCACAGGCGCGAACACAAGGCGCGGAATCCCGACCGCCAGCACACAGAATTTGCTGAATAAGAACGGCGCAAGAAGATAGAAATCGGTACCCACTTCCTCTAAACCTCTGCTGGTGCCAACCCCCCGCCAACCTTTTATAGCAGGAACACGCAGGGCCTGCAGGCCTAGGGCGCTCTCCTATACACCTCGGGGAGTACGGGCACCTGCGACAGCGAGACCAAAGGACAGCACTGTGTGCAACACCGGCCTCCATCTGGGACCGTCGGGCTCACATCTCCACAATACTCTCAGCCACAACAAGAGGCCCATCATCACTCAGACAAGCAGTGAGGCCCGCTGTCCACCCGCGAGCATCGGGTAAACGAGGCACACAGCGCAAGCCCTCAGGTAACAGCAAAACACAGTGCTAAAAAAACGACAGGAACGGAATCACGCGCCGCTATTCGCCCTCGCTACTGGAAACAACCGGAGACTACAGAAACTGAATAGCAATAAGTGGGCCCACTATACTACCATTTACTGCGAGCTGCCAAGACATCACGCGCTAGTACCGCCCATGGGGAAACCGGACACGAGGCAACCACGGCTGACTTTTGACAAGAAAAGCACTCGACTGCACCAGGAAGAACAGAACACAACCAGTGACGACACCACAAAAAACCCTGTACAAGGCTCCCCCAATATGCCAAATGAGGATGTGAAAGCCATCCTTCAGGAGGTCAGACACGGTCTAGCCACCATAGCAGACAAGATGGACGCTATGACGACACGGATGGACGCCATAGTCCATAAACTAGATGGCCACGAAGAGCGCATCAAAGACACCGAGCGCCGCATCTCCGATGCCGAGGACACAACTTCCCAGATACAGAAGGATGTGGCACACATGGACAAACTTCTGAAACTAATAGCGGCCAAGAACGAAGACCTTGAAGGGCGCAGTAGGCGCAACAATATTCACGTCCTTGGGGTCCCAGAAAGCACTAACACCGGGAAAATGGAGGACTACATCGAGAAACTCTTGCTGGCAACCATCGGTGCGGAATCGTTCTCATCCCAATTCATAGTTAAGCGTGCACATCGCTCGCTGGGGCCTCGTCTGCCGCCAGGAAGCACACCTCGCCCCATTATTGCAAGACTCTTGAATTATAGAGACTGAGATGTCGCACTTAAACTGGCCCGAGACAAACGCCAGCTGAGCTTTGGGCGTCACGTTCACCATATATCCCGACTTCACGGCGACAGTGCAGGAAGAGAGACGTAAATTCCTACCCGTCAAACAAAAACTGCGACAGACCCAAATAGACTATGCACTCCTGTACCCAGCACGCCTCCGAATCACTCACCAGGGCAAACAGACTTTCTTCAATAAGCCGCAACAGGTAGAAGACTTCCTGAAACGCCTCAAGCGAAACAACACAACCTCCGCCTCGCCAGGCACGTCCTCAAGATCAACATCACCGTCCGCAGAGAAGGACCTGCACTGACCGCATGGTCACTACTGAGAACAAGAATGGGAGGCTCGCAGAGACACATCACCCATAGAACATTGCTAAGTGGACTCCTTCATGCAATCGACATCGGCCACCACAGATCACATAAGTGATACACTGGGCTATTCCCTCTTTTTTTCTTTTTCTTTCACACAAAAAGAAAGACACTTGCGCCGAGCACCCCCTGCCCTTTTTGAGACCGCCAACACCACCGATTCAGGTCTCTAAGGGCGTGGGATCACCGTGCTTGCACCTAGGGGATCCCCCTCACGGGCATTCCCCCATTGATCTTTGCTGCGTAACACAAGCAGCATGTTTTTACTGTTTTTGGGAGTTTGGGTGGGGGGAGGGAAATGTGAATCTGGCATGATTGGGATGCTTCAGTGGGTGGGGGTGGATGGGGGGTTGTTTCTTCAGGAACTCAATATAGACGCGACACAGCATGTTCGACAGAAATGTGGTTGTAATCTCACCATTGTATATGCTTTACGGCCACAGGGCCAGCTACCACATATCACATGGGCCAATGACTAATTTACTGCCAATCGAGAAATTACAGATCCTCACATGGGATGTTAGGGGGTTGGGGGACCCACGGAAACGCCGCCAGATACTGGCCTATATAGACCGACATCAGATTCATATAGCTATGCTACAAGAAACACATATTAACCCCAAACACAGCAATAACTTCACGCATAAATGGACCGACCACAGGATATTCTCTTCATATGCCAGAGGGACGGCCATACTTATCAAAAAACGTACGCCTTTCGCCTTAGCAGGCGCTTCCTGGGATCAACACAGGCGGTATTGTCTAGCTTGGGGTCGGTTGGGAACGGATTCAGTCACATTGGCATGCTGCTAAGGCCCCAACGTTAACACTCCTGAATTCTTCGCTTCACTCTGGGGTAAAATCGCGAAGATTGGCTCCACCCATATCATTTGGGGGGGGGATTTTAATGTAACGTATGATCCTTCTGTTGACAGTTCAAACCCAGCCTCTCATCATTATACAAAGTCACGCGAAGTCATACATGATATCAGAACGGCCAACCATTTACTTGATGCCTGGCGACATCTGCACCCCCACAAAATGGAAGGCACACACATCACTGCTCAAGCCGCGTCTTGGGCGCGCTTGGATTACTGGCTCCTCTCACGGGGACTAGGTCCCGCCATAACCACCGTCACACACCTAGCAAGAACATATTCCGATCACGCCCCAGTTAAGCTCACTTTAGTTTCCCCAGGATATGGCACCCCCCGCAGTGGCTGGAGACTGCAGCCCTCAGTTTTACTTGATGCGGTCTTCCAAAGTGAATTAGGGGACGAAATCCAGGATTTTTTCCAAAGAAACAAGGGCTCAGTGGATAGCGTGGAGACCATTTGGGAAGCCTTCAAAGTCACGATCCGGGGATTCTGTATATCGAAAAGCTTGGGAGTGCTCCGTGACATACAGAGCGCACTGCGGAAGTTAGAATCTGAGCTTAAAACACTTGAGGCGCAACTCTCGGCGGGTCCGGATAACAACACCCAACGAGAGTTTGGTGAGAAGCTCTCAGACTACACAGACACTGCTAATCGGGAGGCACGATTCAGGAGCAAATACTGGGTGGCCCGCCGTTACGGGGAAGGCGAACGCCCGGGGAAAGCATTAGCAGAAACTATACGGAAACCACGCTTCTCCAACTATGTCTTGGAATTGACTGTGCCAGGGGAGGTACTTTATCGCGACACCGTTGACATACTTAACGCATTCACCGAGCATTATTCTTCACTATACACATCCCATAGGAACGACCATCTAGACTTAGACGAATACTTGGGGGATGTAGCGCTGGGATGGCTGGGAGATTCGCAAAGAGAATTCTTGTGCGCCCCTTTTGAATTAGATGAGGTGCGCGAGGCCATAATGCGTACGCAATCCGGCAAGGCCGCTGGTATGGATGGCATACCCATAGAATTCTACAAAACGTACATAGATCAACTGGCCCCTATTCTCAGAGAGGTGTATGAAGACTCCCTGGAATCTGGCAAACTCCCCCCATCCATGAGGGAGGCACTCATCACTTCCCTTCTCAAACCGGATAAGTCGCCCACTCACTAAGACTCCTACAGACCGCTGTCCCTCCTTAACTGCGACACCAAAATTCTAGCCAAAATCATAGCTAACCGACTTAGTCTGTTAATGGAAAAGCTGGTTCTCCCCGATCAATCGGGCTTCGTGCCCGGGAGGGCCACTTCACATAATCTACGAACCCTCTTTACAATCCTAAATAATGTTGCGCCTGAGTTGCCATTGGCGACGGTCTTTTTAGATGCCACCAAGGCATTTGATTCAGTTGAATGGGATTACATTTGTGGGGTGATGCAGCGAATGGGCTTTCCTCCACTATTTCTATCCTGGATAAAGCTCCTATATCGGCTACCTACAGCCAAAGTCCTCATAAACGGTCACCTATCACCTGCTTTCCAAATCACCTGAGGCACCAGGCAGGGGTGCCCTCTGTCCCCCCTGCTTTTCGCCCTGGCGGTCGAACCACTAGCGGCTAAATTGAGACAGCACCATCATGAGAAGGCACTCCGCTGCAATCTACGTCAGATCCTCATATCCCTTTATGCGGATGACATCACATTATATATCAGAGACCCGCAACAAAACTTGAATCCGATTCTGCGGGAGTTCCTTGTCTTTGAGAGATTGTCTGGAATCCATATCAACTGGGGGAAATCCCACATCTTCCCCCTTACTGCGGCGACGGTTCGTATTCCCCTAGATTTTCCGCTGGAATGGTGCGACTCCGATCTGCGTTATTTAGGGATCCGTATCTCTAGGGATAGGGAGGAGCCGATACGCCTCAATTATGGCACCACTCTAGACCGCATCATGGGATGTGTCACCCGGTGGATCTCATTGCCACTCTCATTGGCGGGAAGGGCATCTCTGATCAAAATGGTAAAACTTCCACAGCTATTGTATCTCTTTTTGAATATCCCATATCATCCTGGAGGGTATTTTTTTAAAGCACTCCGGTCCGAGATGATCCGCCTGGTATAGGGGGGCAAACAGCCGCGATTGCAGTGGAACATACTCACTAGGCCATATTCACAAGGAGGATTTGATATCCCAAATTTCGAGCTGTACTACACAAGTGCACAGGCTCATTATGCCTATTACTGGGTACATCCCCCCCAATACATGCCACAAGTTGCGGCAGAACACTGGCTAGCCGACCCTATACCCATAGACGGCCTGCTTTGCACCGCTTCCAGCCCAAGAGAAAAAGATCCGACCACAATTACGTGCACGGTCAATGCTTGGAATCGCATCCGAATTTTGCTGCAAAGCCCCATACTATATTCACCGTTACTCCCGCTCTCATACCATCCCAACATGCAGCTCCTGCAAGAGACGGCGTTCCGAAAACTTAAGGAACGGATCAAAATTGCCTCATGGGGGGGATCTCTACCACAATGGAACGTTTTGAACGTCCGAACAGATGTTTCACGGGCTCCAGCCTTCTCCCCTGGATATCTTCTTATACGTACGACTACGTCAGGGCATCCGCTCCGTCACCCCGGAGTTCCCCCAGGAACCCCCCCGTTCTCACTCCCTTACAGCTGATGTTACGTGCTACCTCCCCAGGGCATCTGGTCTCCACGATATATCACACAATACATACACAGCGGGAGGAGTCTCCAAGCCCGTCGCGCGCACACTGGGACTCAGAACTAGGCTACAAGTTGTCAGATGACCACTGGGAATATTGTTGTTCACAAACTGAACAAATCTCTGCCAGTAGCAGACTTCGCATCACGCATTTAAAATTTCTCCACCGCCTGTATTACACGCCAGTTAAGATGGACAAATACAAGCTCAAGGACTCGAATCGCTGCGATAGGTGCGGAACCCCAGGGGCTGACTTTCTCCACTTAGCATGGGACTGCCCGGAAGTGCATGAATATTGGAGACAAGTCTTTGATGCCATTGCACTGATGACAATATCCACTATCGAGCGCTCTCCACTGTTAGCCTTGCTGGGTTATACCAAACTAATTCCTAAACCATACCGCAGATATATTGCCACTGCACTCTTGATGGCTAAGCGCCGCGTTGCCTGCCGCTGGGGTAGGGGAAGGGCGCCCAAATTTAAGGATTGGCTCAACGATTTAATTCACTGCTAAGAACAATTATCTAACTATGCAGAGCTAGTCCCACGCACCTCACAGCCCAAAGACATATGGGGACCCCTCACACACTACCTCCTCGCACACCCTAGGGATGATCCAGCCAACGCCCCAGCGATAAGCGCGCCATAAGACTGCCCCACTGCAGACACATGAAGTGCTTATAGGATAGATGTCACGTGCCCTTCTATACCTCCTCACCCAGGCATCACACCCCTCACATGGCGGCGCACTACCCCAACCCTCCACCTAGGGACCTAACTGCTCTGCGGTGATGTATTGTATGTCTCGACGACCATATGTATTGAGTATTTAGTACTATGCTGATACTGCCATGAGAAATGTCATACTGTGATATTGCTGGTAAACAACACATCAAGAACACGACGGAACATGGAGCCAATTTTACTATAATGTACCATGCTGAAGAAAGATCAGAAATGTGACTCAAATGCATGCATGCTGTGTCTATTCTTACATGCTTTTATTCATGTTGTAACATTTTCATGGAAAAACCAATAAAAACAAATTTAAAAATGATTAGAACAGCCAACACAAACTCATGTTTAGCTGCACATTGGATAGAAAAGAAACATACCATACCCCAGATTAGGTTTACAATTCTGGAAAAAATAACTGCAGCACCACACAGAGATAACAACCAACAGTTGGCGCAAAAGGAAACATACGGGATAAGACATTTAAACACTTTGACACCATTTGGTTTAAATGATACAATTGAGATGGTTTGCTTTTTATAAAATTGTATAATGCATCTTCTATACATGTTGGATGTGTTTGTACTAATGAGAACAAGACATAAGTTTTTTAATACAAACATCTCATGTATAATATAATTATTGGAGGAAGTGGGTACTATTACATGGGTATTCATGCTGTTGCACAGAAGACAAACTGCAGGTTGGATGCTAGGTATACTTGACCTCCATTTTGTTTTTTGTTTTTTAATAAAAAAAATTAGTTTTGTTCTGTACATCATCCTGTAATCAATTAAAGGAGGATATCATTTTTTCGATCACCCAGCAATGGTACTTAGATCCACGATGTCTCACGTTGCGCTGAATAATTGGTAGTATGATTCATTTAACTATGGAGGGGTTGTGCGCAACCTTTAAGTATATTAAGGTAATCACTGTGGATCTTCGGTGCCGACCGGATAGGTTGGAGACCTTACACGTACAGCACAAAAGTTCAGGGTGAGCACATATGTGTCTTCTCACGGCACAATTGAATTAAGAAAGTTTGTTTAATTATACTAAATAGGTTGGATCACATAGTTCACGATATACCTCACTTTAATATGCCGGAAAGTCTTTTTTCGCTGGCTGTAACAGGACGTTACGTGCGTGTAATGCGCATACGATCAACTATAAACCATGACTCGTCGGGTAGGGTGACGTACGCCGGTGCTAGAGAAAGTAAAGATCCGTCAGCATATGGAATTTAAAAGTAAGTGGCTGATAGTGTAGGGGGGAAAGTTGTGAACAAATCAGGCACCGGGAATATTTTTGACAAGGAACTGTTTCCTTTCGCAGACTGAAAAGTACACGATCACCGTGACGCGATTGGCGGTTTCGAGTGACGGGCAGAATGGTGCATTTGATAACGGTCGGCAAGTAAGTGGCAGCATGTGGATGGGGTAAGGTTCGTGGAGTGTTTAATTACAGGACAGTTACTTATGTAACCTGTTTCCTTATTTAGATTTTGAAGCACTAAACAACCTTGACATCACTGGCGGCTTCACGTCTTTTAAAGACATTTGCAATAAGTGTTTGAAAGTGGTAAACTTGCACGTTTCTTGATTGCACTGTCCATCATACAGAATAGGATTTTAAGAAGTACATCTCTTTATATATTTATAGCAATACCTCCCATATTGGTTTTCGAGGAAAACTGACGACCGGGTAGGTGTCAGCTGTTTTGAGGTTTGTTGAGGTGGCTCTAGTAACACACAATTTAAGGGTATATAGTTCACTTGCACTTTAATCTGGTAGACAGCTTAAGAAAGAGGCACATCATTCGATGTTACCTTGGAGTATGGTGCCTGAGATTAAGGGGTATCACGCTTTTTTGGTTTTTTTGACACTTAAGAGGCAAGTATTGGCTTATGAGCAACAGCATGAGTACAAGGCGTAGACTGACGCACCATGTGTTTGGTGAAGGGTACTTACCTTAGAAGCTCTGATATAAGATGATCATATGGCAATTGTAAATTTTGTATCATTTATCATTGTAGAGTTCCCCTGACGAAGGGATTCCCGAAATGCATTGGGAACACGGCACAAAAATTGATTTGTTAAATGTGATGCACAAAGCGCGAAATGATAAATAAATGTCATATCAATGCAAGATTGATTTGAAAACTGATTATTGTCGACTTTGCTATATTTTTCTATTTTGGTTGATTAGCAACATGCAATACATGGTGACAATGTATGTATAGGTTAATCAGAAATTGTCAAAGGTTGAACATTTGAATTTATGTACGTAAAACGTTTTGTAACAATATTGCACCGTAAGGGCTTGAGTAGTGCAACTTGCTGTATGTGACATGATCTGTACACATTCACTTGTACACAGGGATGTGTGCCATGTCGACTCTTCACTTTGTTCTGCACCAGACACGCAGCCTGCAAAGGCAGTGTGTGAGTGTAAAGGTACAGGACCTCTAAGGGTGGCACAATAAGTGCTGCCACCCTTAGAGGTCTTTCCTTGTCACAGTGCACTGGGTACCTGTGGTACCATTTTACCAGGGGCTGACCTGTGGCCAGAGATGCCAATTGGGTTTGGGTTCGTTTTGGGGAAAGAACACAGGCCCTGGGAACCTGAGTGGCAAGGACCCAGCTCAAATCAAGTCAAAGTGCATCAGTAGTCTGGCAAAAAGTGGGGGGGTTACTGCAAGAGAAACCCAGCTTCTCACAACGAAAAGTTGAGGATGACTGGTTAAGCTCCATGGCAGACCAGAAAGTATCAAGAAAAGGTCAATAAAAGGTTAAAGCCCAGTTGTTTACAGGGACTACCCTCACACACAAAGTACGGTAGCTATCCAAGTACGTCAGTTATTGAGGCCTACGAGCCATTTTAACAGTGTTTACTGCTATTTCATGTTACCGGAGATTGCCAGCCTCACGAATGATTCAACATGTGAATGATTCAAATATGTGAATATATGAAAGGCCCAATGCTGGAGAAGGGTGCAGTTGTGGGCATAGGGGTAAGCAGTATTAGTGCATAAACTATCTAATAATTTGCTGTTTTGGATAGGCAAAGCACAAACTATTTTAAGTAGTCACAGGAAAACAAGGGTTCTCTACCTCCAAAACCAGTTCTTCATCATATGTTCATAACTAAATTCAAAAATACTGAACATTCATGATTAGTAATCAAGATCCCATTATGGAATCATATTTTTACATGTAAAAGGAAACAAAATCGCCCTACCTCCAACTCCACGTCTGGTCGCACATACTGTCGGGTCTTTGGATGATTAAGGAGGTGCAATATTGTAGTAATAAGCGCTTCATTTATTCGGCTCAACTGACAGTCAATCACATTTTTCAAAATGGTACTTAGTCCACCACGAAGTGCCACAATCTCTGGATTCAGAAGTGCTGAAATTAGGAAAAGAATAATTGGATGCAAGCAAACAAAGCAAATTATACATCATGATCTCTCTTAGTTTACAGGCTAAAATTACAACACAGGAGTTCCTACGGTGGTAATTCAATTGCATGGAGAAGAATTAAAGCTATGCTATGATGGGTGATTAAATAACAATAGTTAATAAAAATAGAAAAAGTATACATTTTAGAAAATGCCCACTACTACACCTTCAACATTGCCAAATCACCCACTTGTTTGAAAACCTAAAGTAATACTTAAAAAATCCCTTAATGTTTAATGACTTTACTGCCTTCTCTTATTTCTCTATCTAAACTGCCTCTTCATGTCTCCCAAAGGATCCTCCAAGCAGATTCTTCCATTTTTTACCCCTGTCACCAGCTACTCCAAGATATATTCAAGACTAGTTATTCTGTCTAACCCTCATTCTCAACCGATCCATACTCTGGACCTTTAAGATTCTCACTGTGAAACTGTAATAACAGTAATAGTGCATATTCTGTGACAGGCATCTGCTGCACATCCTGCACATCATTCTAGCGCCAATCATTTTAAACATCCTTTCTTCTGTAAAACATTTAAAATTGAACCCACCTTATCTCACCACAACTAACTTCTTAAATCTCCTACAATCATTTTTCATAAGGTGTATAAACACTTGTAACTTTATAATCACTGTTCTTCAAAATCATCTCTTATTGCATCTCTTATTGCATCAACAGCCTTTGAAAGGAAGGTGACATGCTCTTGACAGCAGTGCAAAATTTTGATATTACTGGCACTGATCTCTCCTGGCTTTGCTGACTGATCTTGCAGCGGGGTCTGATGCTACTTCAGCTTCATGCCACTTCCCTACCAATGTTATTACCCCCAGGGCTCTGTACTCTAGTTCCATCCCCTTCTCCCTTTAAACAAAATCTGGTGTGGAGTGATGATATCCACATTTTTGTATTTTGCCAATTACCTGTACAATGACTAGATTTAAATGTCCTTATCCCAGATTTCGATCTTAAAAGATTACTCAAAGCTCATGTTACAAGCCTCCTCCATATGATGCTGGTTGGCACTCACGGTCTAATAATCAATGCTGCCAAGACAGAACATAACTTCGGATCTTGCAATATACACAAACTCCATTCCATCTCCGTTACCTTTGCCTCCTTACATCAATCCAGGCCTTCGAACCCTTGTGAACAGTGTCACTAAATAATTTTTAATAAATAGAAGACAACTTAAAAATTCCAGTGGTCAACAGTTTAATTCAATCAGTATTGACTACAGAAAAACTGTTTTACCAGCAGCCCAATTTGATTTCTTGCCTGCAGTTAATCCAAAACGCAACAGCTCACTTGCTTCATGGTTTAAAGAATTCTTAACCAATTCCACCTACCCACAGACGACTGCATTGGCTGCTTGTCCATAAAAACTGTTTTTAAGACACTATTATAATCCATAATCCATTCTATGCCAGTAAACCAGATTCTTTTGGCCACAAAATGTGTCTGGCATAAACTTCCAGATCCCACCCTTCAGAAAAGAAATGATTAGTTTTAGTCCCTAAGCACGTACATCAAGTATTGGGGTTGGCGCCATCTCCACAGCAGCAGCCAAACTGTGGAACATCATTCCCTTTTCTCCTTGCAATCTACCCTCCATTTCTCTTTTTAGAGGGGTTTTAAAAACCTATTTAATCAGTACATACAATAAAGTATTCACTGGTTATGCTGAAAACCCCACGCTATGCAGCCATAGAGGATTAGGATGGAAAATAATATATAACAGTTTTAAAATGCCGCTAAATTCATTGTCTATTTTGTCTTATTATTTTATAACCATCTTAAACTCGACCTTTTTTGGTGCGTTTCATTTTTTGCGCTATGTCCAGTGAATCAAGCCACTGGGCCTCCTATTTTTGTTTCATGGTTGATTATAAAAATGTATATACTGCCATCCCTAAAGGCAGTTATTTTAGAACCTATTCTTTTATCCAATAAATAAGGCACATTCACCAGGAAGTGACAGTACTGTGGTTATGACTAATTCTTTCCGACTTGATCTCCAGATAGTAGCAAAGAATAGTGTGGATTATGTATTCTCAAATACAGCAAGTACATGGAAATTCAGCAGAATGTTCAGGGCACAATTTTCAGAACATTACTGATTGCTTACCTAGTTCACAGACAACAGCAATGCATGCTCGAACCATGCGGTCACCCTCCTGCAGGCCATCATTTCCTACTGCAATTAAGGAATTGGCAATAGAGCTAGGGAACAGAGATGGATTCACAGAAATAATCTGGAAAACACACAATTAGTTAAGAAATGTTATTTTGCTCATTTATGATTAACCATCTATACTAAAACTTTAGAGTTTATGTCAGAGCACTACACCCACACCTGCAAAGCTTGATAGCAAACAATTTAACTAGATGTGAAGTTTTGAATAAATAATGGCCAATAAGTTAGTACGCTACAAAACAATAGAGATTCTATGTCAGGACCGGAGGCTCAGATTATGCCTTCTTCCTTCGCTTTATTTTCCACAGCAGCATATTTTTAAAACACGATAACTACATTTCCCATGAACAATAGGGAAAGCAAAAGAGTTCCAACAGGAGTCCTTCCTTGCTGTCCGCACTCCATCCAGCCAGCATCGTCCCTCCACACTGTTTCCTCTTCCTTCGCTGCTCAGCAGCAAGTTAAGTCGATCTTTTATTCTTCTCCTGGTTTGGGGGGTGTAAATTGTTGGGTTTCATGGCGTTTCCTGAGCACTTGCTAATATTTGTTTTTTCAGATTCCATGTGAGTCGCGGGACGCTCTGTGCGTGCCTGAGGCGACTGTTAATCCCCTGAAAGTGAGGTGTGGTCCTCCCACCGCCAGGGGGCGTAGTGCGCTCTCTATGGGCATCGCGAGTCAGGCACAAACAGTTGAGTCCTGACGAGCGCGCTGCCCTGTGAGAGTTTGCCTGCCTCCTGCCACCCGGTGTGACGCCCGTGTAGGGTCTGTACTGCCCCTTTTGCTAGTGAACGCCCCTGCTGGGGTCTGTATTCCCTTGTTTAACACCCTGCGGGGTCGTAATTTGCGCCAAATTGCCTGGTGCTGGTGGGACACCGTCCCGTGTGGTTGCCCTGTGATCAGAAGGGCTGGTGTGTCCCAGGGGCTCTGCCCGTTAACTGTGTGCCCTCGGCCACCCACATTTGCCTGGGCTCCCACCCAGCTGCTATAATTCTGCCTTTCAGGGCATTTTGAAAGTGCTTCTGCACAACGCTGCCTGTAGCTCCGGTGTGTCCCTGCAGAGCCCTACTTACCTCATCATGCAGGCGGAGCAGGATCAGTACCAGGAGGAGATCCCCTAGCCTACCTCCCCTGGGATGATGACTTCTAACAGGCAGTGGACGACTCCATTTATAGGGCTGTCAATCAAGCCATGGAGCCTTTGGAGCAGCGCCTATCTGCGCAGATAGCTAAAGAATGCGCTAAGTGGGCTGCTCCCGCGCCAGTTGCCCCTAAGTCACCCCCCGTACCTCAGCCTACTTCTCCCCCTACCAAGAAACCACGCACCCAAGGGGTTGATGTTGACACGTTTGCGCGCCAGAAGCAGGCTTTCTTGGCGCAGGTGCCCCCGCCACCTGACCCGGCGCCCCCGCGGACTGTACCCAGACGCCTCCGCGCACCGCTTCCCCGGACCCCTTTGACAATGGGGATTCGCCCGGCGACATGGATGAGGAAGCGGGTTCCTCCAGGTCCTGGCTCCCATCCTCCACGCCTGACCCTGTAGGGGCCTCTGACATGTTGGACCCGGACGACATTGTCCACCCTAGATCTACGGATTGGGTCCCCGGGGATAAGGTAGCCCAGTATGTGGGCTACCGTCTGCGCAAGCCAATGGACAAGGACGCTCGCAGCCGCCTTCGGGCGGAGTGCCCTGCCCCAGTTTGGAGGGGAAGGTTGCCCTGACACCCGAGATAGATCCTAAAATGGCTCCCTTCCTGGCGAAGTTTGTAAGGGACCCTAAAAAGGGCATCGATCATTCTTGGCGCACGTGCCAAGACAAACTGCTGGATGCAGTGGGGCCTGTCACCAAAATGCTTGACATGGCCGAGGAGGCCAAGGTATCCGGTGCCCTTATCTCCCCGGAAGTTCTCTCGAGCTGGGCGCAGCGTGCGATCGTGTTTATTGGGAACGCGAATTGCGTGCTCTCCACGGAGATAAGGCGGTCTCTCCTGATTAAGGTGGACCCCAAGTTGGGTGACCTGGCCTCTTCGGAGGCGGGTGCCGTGGCCCAAGGGGGCTTATTTGGCGACCTGTTCGTCAAAGAGTTGGGAAAGTTTGTGGCCACTTTCACTTCACAGGGCCCAGTCTAACATCAGGAAGGTCTCTACCCCACGGGTTTTCCAAGGGGCCGGTCGTGGCAGGGGCCGCACGGCCGGCCGCTTCTCCACCCCTGACAGAGGGCAAGGCTCCGGTCGTGGGCAGTATCAGGACAACGCCCGCTTCAACAATTTCTATCCCACCAAAGGACAGAAGTTCCGTGGCGGCCAACGAGGCCAGCAACATGGTGCTGGAAAAGGTGAGTGTAATACCCTCAGCGAGTTTTCAGGTGGGGGGGACCTTGGCGCTGTTTTTCCCGGCTTGGGCTTCCCTCACAAGCGATGCTTGGGTGCTGCAGACGGTCCAGGGCTTCCAGTTGGAGTTTTATGGCCGTCCACGTCAGCTAAGCCGTCCCCGTCCCATTTCCTTCTCTCAACGAGATACCGAGCTTGTGCGCGAAGAGGTCTCCGCCCTCCTCCAAATAGGGGCTATTTGCCGCACGGCGGAGCACCCCGGTGGCTTTCTCAGCAACCTTTTCTTAGTCGACAAGGTCGACGGGGGCCGGCGGCCAGTCATCAACTTGAGAAGTTTCAACGAGTGGGTGGTTTACCGCCATTTCAAAATGGAGGGCATACACTTCCTCAGGGAAGTACTGAGACCACTCGACTGGATGGTTCGGGTCGACCTGAAGGACGCGTACCTGACGGTCCCTATTTTTCCCCCGCATCAGCGTTTTCTGCAATTCAGGTGGGAAGGGCAGGTCTTCGAATTCACCACACTCCCTTTCGGGCTATCCTCCGCTCCGTGGTGCTTCACAAAGGTCCTCAGACCGGCGGTGTAATTCCTACGCGCGCAGGGTATTCGAATGATCGTCTACTTGGACGACATGCTCTTTCTAGATCAGTGCCCCAGGAGACTGTCCGGCCAGTTGAGGACTGCGGTCGACCTTCTTCAGGGCCTGGGATTTGTCATAAACGAGCAGAAATCTCTGTTGGTCCCAGTCTAGTGTGCAACCTTTCTAGGCTTCAATGTAGACTCTGTCTTCCACCCTGAGTCTTCCCGCCAGGAAGATGGCGAAGATCAGGCACGAGTTGCGACAGACTTTGGCGAAGACGCAAATTTCCTTGCGCCAGCTGGCGCGGCTGGTAGGTCTCCTCTCATCCTCAATACAGGCCATTTTTCCCGGGCCTTTTCACTACCGAGCCATGCAGCGCCTGAAGGCGCATCACCTCAGGAAGGGTTTGACGTACTCCCAGTCAATACCTCTGACGGACGAAGTGAGGGACGAGATGGAATGGTGGCTCACCCACATGGGGGCGTGGATTGGCCGAGCGATCTTCGGTTCCGCTCCGGACATAGTCATCGAGTCCGACGCCAGCCGCTCCGGCTAGGGAGCCTGGTGTGTAGAGTTCTCCACGGGTGGAGCCTAGTCCACTCACGAACAGTCATTGCACATCAACTGCCTGGAGCTGCTAGCAGGTTCGTTTGCAGTGCAATGCTGGACAAAGGACAGGGTTCAATCCTGCGTCCTTCTCAGGATGGACAACATCTTTGCGGTCCGGTACATCAACCACCTAGGTGGCACCAGGTCCAGGATGTTGGCGAACTTGGCCAGGGACTTCTGGCACTTCTGCCTAGACAACCAGATTTCGGTGACGGCGGAATACCTTCCGGGACGGGAGAACGAAGTAGCCGACTGGCACTCTCGTCACCTCCTGGACGCCAGCGTGTGGAAGCTGGACCCTCAGGTCTTCTCTCAGTTGTCGAAAAAATGGGGCCCCTTCTCGGTCGACCTCTTTGCATCGAGGCTAGATCATCAGTTACCAAGATACTTCAGTTGGCGGCCAGATCCTCAGGCGGAGGCGACGGACGCGTTCCTCCAGGACTGGCAGAGGGAGCACGGCTATGCCTTCCCTCCATTCTCCATGATCACGCGAGTGTCCGCGTTGCTTCGCCGCCAGCTGGCGGAGATGGTGTTGATCACAGCCTGGTGGAGGTCTCAAGTTTGGTTTCCAGTTCTACTGGAACTTTCTTGGGATTCTCCAATCCGACTCCCCCACTTTCCTCACATTCTCCTTAATCCCGATCTCGCTCCCCATCGCCTGGTAGTGGAGGGAACGTTGAGGATGATGGCCTGGCGGATCTCCGGCATCGCTGGCCGCTCCCAGGCCTTTCGGGAAAAGCGGAGGACTTGCTCACCAAGGCATGGGTGGGCAGCACGACCAAAAGATACCGGTCAGCCTGGCACAGATGGCGTCGTTGGTGTGTGCGACGGAGTGTCGATCCCGTGGGGGCAGATGTAGTCCACGTTCTTAATTTCCTGGCGAGTCTAGCGGAGGATGGTCTGGCTTATAGGTCAATAAATACCTTCCGTTCCGCGATCTCAGCCGGACATATAATGGTGCAGGGCTCTCCGGTGGGCGAACACCCTTTGGTTTGCCGGCTGCTCAGAGGGATTCGGCTCTCTCTCCCTCCGGAGCCTCGGTATTCCGTCCTTTGGGACGTGAACCGGGTGTTGAACCTTTTTCTTTCTTGGCAACCGAATAGGTTTCTGTCTCGTAAGGAAGTGACGGCCAAATTGGCAATGCTATTATGTCTGGTCTCGTGCAGGCGCGTCTCAGACGTGAGGGCTTTGGACATATCAGCCGGAGTGTTCTCCCCGGAAGGGGTGACATTCACGGTAAGTAGACGGACCAAGTGTAATACCAGGGTCATTTTGTACCCAGCGTTTCCGGACTCCCCGAAGCTGTGTGTGTGGTACAGTGTCTCCGTCCTTATGAAGAATTGACTGAGGAAACTCGCCCTCCGGGTGAGAGGCAGCTGCTCATTGCACTACGTAAACCGTACAGAAAAATCTCGTCCCCGACCATCGCAAGATGGGTGCGTTGGGTTATGCAGGAGGCGGGGATTTATACTAAGCAGTTTGGTGCTCACTCGGCGAGAGGAGCGATGGCCTCTAAGGCTTTTTCTCTAGGTGCGCCTTTGGAAGATCTGATGTGCGGAGCCGATTGGCCCTCTGACTCCACTTTTAAGAGCTTTTATTTCAAACCGGTACTTGGGTTGGGAAGGCTAGTAGTCGACAAGCTTTGAACTGGCATAATCTGAGCCTCCGGTCCTGACATAGAATGAAAATTTGCCTAGCTATTGTGCTGGTAAGTTTCAATTCTATTAAGGACACGGAGGCGAGGATTATCCCGCCCAATGACCTCTGAAGATGTGGACCCTCCCCGTTCTAATGTAAGTAAGTCATTCATGGGTCTTTAGTACTGTGGTAATCAGTTGATGGCGTTACTCAGATGTTGTTCTTTGTTGGTGTATACTGCAATTACTTCCAGCCCAGTCCTCTGACACTATATATTTTGCAGGAAACGATGGTTCCAAACAAGAAGCGTGAGATCTGCCAGAGGTGGTTCGCGCGAAGAAAGAGGAAGAGGAAACAGTGTGGAGGGACTCTGCTGGCTGGATAGTGTGCGGACAGCGAGGAAGGACTCCTGTTGGAACTCTTTTGCTTTCCCTATTGTTCATGGGAAATGTAGTTGTTATCGTGTTTTAAAAATATGCTGCTGTGGAAAATAAAGCGAAGGAAGAAGGCATAATCCTCGCCTCCGAGTCCTTAATAGAATTGAAACTCACCAGCACAATAGCTAGGCAAATTTTCATTACTGTGCGTTTTCACAAGCATTTTTATGTTTTCTGGAGTGAAACCATAATTGCTTTCTATATACTACTAAAAGGCAAATCATTTGCATTTACTGTCAAGATGCAACAAATTCCATAAGTATAGCATACAAAACATCCATTTATTTGTATTTGTCCATTTTTTTTTTTTTTTAACATTAATGAGGGTACGTGGGTCACAAAGGGGGACGTACCTTCTAGTAAAAACACACCAGTACCTGACTGTGTACAGCATAATAAAGTATACAAAAACTGGCAAAACCGTTCCTGGGTTGCTTGAGTTCCCGTTCAGGGAGGACCTGGCTTGGCAGGTCGGGTGGACTGCGTCAAGACTGGCTTGTATATAGCTGAGCCCAAATTGCAGTGAATTTTTCATTTAAAATAACCATACACATTTAACATTTCTGGCACAGAGAATATGAACACGTTCAATTGCCAAACATATCCTTTATTTGAAAGGAAAAAGGCAAGGAAATAAAAGGCATTGTTAGCCAATAGGCTGCATTGAAAACAAAACTGAGAAAACTGGCACAGTGCGCTCAAGACCTCCTCAATACTGTCATGCCCCACAGGTGACAGTTGGATCAGGCCTTTTTTCACGGAACAAGAAAACATTTGAAGATAAAACCATATCACAGGAGCTGTATTATGCATTTGTCCAGGGAGGAGGGAGGGTGGCTTATGACTTTGATGAGTATTCCCCTGAAGAGAACTAGGAATACAGGTAACTTATCCTTCTCCTCCAGAGGATACTCATCAATAATCATAAGCACTGAACAGACAAGCAAGCCCATCCCCCACGCCTGAGGAGGAATACAAGACAGCTACCAGGGACTAAGACTCCATTGTCCAAACAGACTCCTTAATGAAGCCTGCCCCACTTGGGCATCTACCTGAGTGTCTGAGTCCAAATAGTAATGGCGAGCGAAGGTGTGCACCGATCGCCATATGGCAACCTTACAAATCTCTGCAATTAGTACATTTCTAAGTAGACCAGCAGTGGAAGCCTTATACCTCTTGTAGAATGAGCTTTAGGCTTACAAGGAAGACGTTTGTTGGCTAACTGGTAAGCGAGGGAGATGCAAGAAACTATCCACCTCGAGATAGATTGCTTGGAAGAAGCTAGACCAGTGTGCACTGGACCATAGTTAACAAACAAATGATCAGACTGTCTTATCTGTTTAGTTCGGTCAAGGTAAAACTTCAGAACTTTTTAAGATCTACGGAGAATAATGCCATGCAGGAGGCTGGCTTAGTAAATGTTGTACATTTAAAGGAGGTGTACACCTTGCACTAATCCAGGAAACACTTATGGTGATTGTAATGGTCTCTGATAACCTTAAAGCTCTCAAAGGAGTAGCTGTCGAGAGTAACCTTCAGGCTTATCTCGAAGTTGTGTAAAGCAGCTTGCTTTACTACATTTAATCAATACTGTACATTAGATGAGAAAGAACACAGTGTTTATGAAAAATAAGGATATTTATTAACACAACACAACCACTATCACTTGGTATATATCCTACCCGGAGATGACAATAATGCAGATAGGAATACGTAAAAGAAATCAGGTAAGTAGCACAAATATACCCTAGTCTCCAAGGGGAGACCAAATCATATACTAAATAAGTGGAATGCGAACTGCAAAGGAGAACGGGACTTGGACCAAAGGACATAGAAGAGCTTGGTGAATCAGGAACCACCCAAGGTAGGTACCTAGGAACCCCAAAGGAGGCTGTGAGCAGAGTGGAAACTCAGGCGTGTGTTCAATAGAAGTAAATGGAGAAGTTGCAGTTGCAGTTTTAAAGAAAAAAGACCCTTGCAACAAGACCCCAAAGAAACTCTTAGGAGGACGGAAGGTTGGAGAGCCACCCCACCCTTGGATGCCCTAGGAACCAGGTTACCTGCACCAGGGAAGCCGGGTGCATAGGGGTGAAGTGACGTCGGAACCACTCGTAGAAGACAATGGGCGACTCAGAAATAAAGGCCTCTGGAGACGTCTGTGAAGATGTTCGGTGGAATTCAAGGGTGGATTCTTGAATAGGAGAACCTGCAAGCAGAAGGGACAGACTCTATGCCACTCGGAGATGACCAGGAGGCATGGAAGCACAATGCCCACCTTTGTCTGGAAGTTCAGAAGAGTACACAAGGACTTTTGACACTGCAGCTGTGAGGACCCAGAGATGCTGTGGAAGACCAGGAGCCGCACATGAGCTGTTCCATGTCAGATGTCAGTGTCGAGGTGGTCAGTGTCCGTCGGGAGCACCAAAAGCCTTGGTTCCCGCAACTGGAGTGGAAGACAAAAAGATGCAATCATTGGGACCAACAAGGTCCAAGGGACTCGCCACATGCAGGAGAGTCAGAGCAGACCTCAAGCAAGCAGGGGAGCCTACCAAAGCAGAAGACGACACTTGAGAGAACCCATTGGCCGAAGGCACAGGAATCGCAAGAGGACCTCAGGCAGCTCAACAAAAATGGAGGCCCACGATGCAAGGGATGCAGGGAGGACGCTGTTTTCCGAGAGATGTGATGCTGAGCTTCTTGTAGCCCGAAGATCTCTGGAGTGCAGGGGCAACAAGCCTAGGCAACGACAAGTCAACAGGGTGCATAGGGGTTCGGTCCCAGAGGCTCCGAAAAGGGATACTGTCCTCCAAATTGCAGGAAGACAGGTCAGGCCTCGGGCGAACCACAGAACCACCAAATATGTTGCTGAACCTCGAGAGGTCCGTAGGACGAAGGGGCAGAAGACGGGTCAGCTTCGATGCGGTGCCTGCAGATGCAGGGGAGTGACTCCTTCACTCTAAGGGGGATTACTTCAGATGTCCTTGATGCCCACAACTCCCTGACGATCCTGAGCGAAGCACAGATGAGGCAGAATACTTGCAGAACAGCGAGACCAGGAGCAGCCTCCGTTCCAGGAAAAGTCTAGTGAAGTCCAAGTGTCCAGAAGGTCGAAGTTTGTCTTGGTTTCAGAGATAAGTCTTGTTCCAAGACGAATCAGAGGACCCACCCACGGGGGAGCCCTTAGATACCCAAGGAAAGGGTTGGAACGACTCGGGACCCCTCCCAGAGGAGGGGCTGGACAGAAGGGAAGATACTCCCCTGTCCTTTGTCCAGTTTCGTACCAGAGCAGGAATCAATGGGTTTTTGAACTGGCTCAAACCGTTGTATGCAAGGAGGGCACCAAATGTGCCCTTCAATGCAGCCTGGTGGTGCTGGGAAGTGCCTTCACCCCAGCCCAATACACTATGTCCTGTCTGGGAGGTAGTCACACCTCCCTGTGACAGGAAACCTATTGTTCTACCTTCCCCTGTTCAAGCTCAGCTCAGCAGCAGGAGGGAAGAACAGTGTCTGTGGTTGGCAGCAGCACTAGCTTGCTGTTAGACTCTGAAAGGTGTAACTGGGAGTACACAGGGCTCTTCTAAGGAGCTCCACAGTACATGGGATCATACCTCCAACACCAGAATCGGTGATGGGGCATGATTCTAACATGTTTGATACCGAACATGACCAGGTTCGGCACAGCCATTATATAGACATCTCGTAATGACTGATGTCCACTATATGTCTTAAAATGGCTGACCGCACTTACAAAGCCTGGGGAATCGACTCCGGGGTTTGTAGGGGTGTCCTGCTCATGCAGGGGCACCCTCACACTTATAACCAAGCACCCTGCCCTCAGGACTGACATAGGTTGTAAGTGCAGTGACCTCAGATATAAGAAAACATACATCTGAGAGGTGCAAGAACCATCTCACACAGCCTGCAATGGCGGGCCTGCAGTCAGGGTTTAAGTGGACTCCCATGGGTGGCACAATACATTCTGCAGACCATGGGAGACCCCTGGTGTACCTATGCCCTCGGTACCTTCGTACCATGTACTAGGGACTTATAAGGGTACACCATTAGCCATTTGTGGAGGTACCAAAGTACTTACCAAAGCCATTTTGGGAACGAGAACACAGATGCTAGGGTCACGATTAGCAGGATCCCTGCAATCTAAATTCAAAACATACTGACACCAGGCAAAAAGTAGGGGTAACCATAAAAGAAAGATCCTACTTTCCTACATAACTACCACCCCCCCCATCCAAATGTAAGGACATGAGACTAACCTTGTCCAGTTGAGTCTTCATTTTCTAAGTGGAAATATCTGGAAAGTCCATCTGCATTGGCATGGTTACTCCCAGGTCTATGTTCCACTGAAAAGTCCATCCCCTGTAAACACCTCAAAAGTTTGGGGTTTTCACCCTTCATCTGTTTTAGCCATAAGAGGGGCTTATTACGCTATTCTGACACTTTAGTATTTTAAATCTAATGAATTGGTGTGCCTGATTTTACAAAGTCACTTACTGGTACTGACTCTCCCACTCTCCGGTCCGTCACGGGGGCTCCCGCTTGAACGGAGGGAGTGGGCGTGGCATTTTAGAACACAGTAGCCTCACCCTTGCTTCCGGGGATCCGCGCTCTCACTTCCGGGGGCTGGATACTTAACTGGATGCAAACACGGACGTGCAGCGGTTAGGAGCACGAGGAGGTGCTGTTCTATTTTAATTTTGATTCCCCTTTCACTTCGCTCGTGGCCGGACACTTTTAAAACGCTATTCTGACACTTTAGTATTTTAAATCTAATTAATTGGTGTGCCTGATTTTACAAAGTCACTTACTGGTACTGACTCTCCCACTCTCCGGTCTGTCACGGGGGCTCCCGCTTGAACGGAGGGAGTGGGCGTGGCATTTTAGAACACAGTAGCCTCACCCTCGCTTCCGGGGGCTGGATACGTAACTGGATGCAAACACGGACGCGTAGCGGGCGCTCCAAAGGTGCGCCAAAGGCAAGCCAGTCTGCGCCCATCCGCGCCAAACCGGGACCAGGGGCCAGAACCCCTGCCCCCCCAACCGCAGAGACGCTGGTATATACATCAGCTCAACTCACACGGTTAAGAGACTGGGGTAAGGATGAATGTCACCATTCCATGCAACTAGACAAGAACTATCGCTCATGTGCCCACTGTGCTTTTAGGCTAGACCCAACGGCTGATATTCAGCAAAACACCGACACCGACCCCACATACAAAATGTTTGCACTGAACTGCAGGTCACTACCCAAACATTCGGCCGAATTAAATATTCTCACAGAAGAGCGAGCTGACGTTGTTTTTAACAGAAACTTGGCTTCAGAAGGAATCTACCGCAGAGGTGATTCAAACTCTTCCGCCAGGATATAGCATTCAGCGCAGAGATCGCAAGAAGAAGAAAGGGGGAGGGTTAGCAGTCATACTCAGAGTCCTTCACGTGTCGGGTTGAGCCCAACCCTGTATCCGACTGTGAAAGTTTGTTCTTCTCTATTTCATTTTCGGCAACATGCTCCTTCTCAGGAGTACTTATATATCGCCCTCCGGGAAGTGCGGGGCAATTTATCAACGCTCTACCGGAAGTGGCAGCAACATTAGTAAGCTCATCCAGCAACATCACATTGCTGGGAGACTTTAACCTACACTTCGATGACCAAAATAATACTGAAGCCACAGAATTGTCCCAAGACTTATCAGCTATTCAACTGGACCAAAAAGTGGTGGGCCCTACACATATCAAAGGCCACACACTCGACCCCGTGTTCACTAACAACAATAAGTTAGCGGTGGGGACCCCCATCCCCCTGCCGTGGACGGATCACTCACTGATCCCCATTATCCTAAAAGGTGTAATACAACTCAACCACATGGAAGCTAGGATAAGGAAAGACCGTTCCTGGGCTAAACTGCCCATAGAATCATGGGCCAGTACATTGAAAAGTTGCAAACCTATTCTAGGCTCCAACATGACTGTGGCAGCAGGAAAACTATCTCACTGGATTGAATCCTCACTGGACAAAGTGATCTCGGTCAAAGAGATTCCACATAGGGTGAGAGAAAGGACAACGCCGTGGTACTCGCCCCAGCTTAGATTACTCAAACAGGCCTGTAAACGTCAGGAAAGGAAATGGAGAAAGGACTATGATGAGAGTAGTAAATTGGATTACAGACAGGCGATAAAAACCTACCAAGCGGAAATTAAAAAAGAACAGGTGCAATTTTATGAAGCTAAAATCACCTCTGCGGCTAACACCCCCAGAGAACTCTTCCGCATAGCAAAGACCCTGACAGAACTCCCAGTTCCCGAAACCACCATCTCCTCCGATCGGTGCAACAAATTTGCTGACTTCTATCAAGAAAAAATTCAATCTATATATAATACGTTCCCTGCCTCCCGATGGCCTAGTGACCCTCCCGTTCCAACTCCTCTCACGGACATGGACGTGAGCACTAGACCCCCAGAGGAAAGGTGGCACCCCTTGGAGAAATTCCCACTTATTGATCAAGCCACGCTCTTAAACATCTTTGGCCAGATAAAATCGGGTTCACCGTGTGACCCGGCCTCCCCCCAGCAGTTGGACAAGGTCAAAGAGGTGGTGCTTCCAGCGATATTAGAAGTACTAAATCTCTCCATTACCAACGGCCAGGTGCCACCCCCTTGGAAACACGCCATGGTGAGAGCTACTGAAGAAACCAACTTTAAATCCAGATGTCCTGAGTAATTACAGACCAATATCTCTGCTACCTATGGTCTGTAAGATTCTGGAAAAACATGTCAACTCCAGCCTCTCAGCCTTCTTAGAATCTCATAATCTGTTACACCACTCGCAGACCGGCTTCGGACCCCTTTTGGGAACGGAACCAGCCCTCATCTCTGTAGTGGAGGAATCTAAAAAGATTATGGATCAGGGAGGAGCAGTAGCCATCTTTCTCCTCGACCCAAGTGCTGCGTTCGACACGGTCAATTTTGATATCCTTCTGAACCGGCTTGGGAGTGTAGGAGTCTCGGGGGAAGCTATAGCATGGATCCAATCGTACCTCAGTGGTAGAACTTTTCAAGTTTTCTCAGGAGAAGCTTCCTCTAGGTGTCGACCTCTTAGGTACGGAGTTCCTCAGGGATCTTCCCTGAGTCTTACCTTATTCAACGTATACAGGAGGCCACTTGCGGATACTGTTCTTCCATTCGGGATAAAAATCGTCACCTATGCTGATGACACCCAGCTAGTGGTCTCTCTAAAACACCCGCACAATGCCCCCTCTGACTTAGAAACCTGCTTGGAGAAGGTGGATACATGGATGCAACACTCCTGCCTCAAGCTCAATGGCGAGAAATCTGAAATCATGTACTTGGGTAATCTACCCAACACTGATTTCAAAATGCAATGGCCAACATGTCTAGGACAAGCACCCACCCCTAAACAAAAGATCAAAAGCCTGGGAGTGTGGCTCGACAAATCACTAAAATTCAATCAGCAAGCTGTGGAAGTGGCTGGTACGTGTTACAGCATCCTCAGAATGCTGAGAAAAATTCTTCCCCTTCTCCCCAGTGGGGCAAGAAGAACGGTGGTCTAGGCCCTGGTTCTCTCGCGCCTGGACTACGGGAACTCCTTGTATTTGCGAGCGCCCAAATCAACCATTCGGAAACTACAAGTGGCCCAAAACTGCGCCGCCAGGTTGCTGCTTGGAGTGCCAAGAACTCAATTGGCGAAGCCATGCCTGAAAGCCCTACATTGGCTACCCATTCTGGAAAGAATTAAATTCAAATCCCTTTGCATCGCCCACAAAACTTTGATGGGCAAAGGTCCTACCATCTTTAATTCATTACTTTCTACCAACCCAGGAAACCACTCCGCTCCGCAAGCATGAGTCTGGCCGCCATCCCCAAAATTCGCAGGATACAAAGTGGGGGCAGCTCCTTCTCGTATAGTACAGTCAGGTTATGGAATACACTTCCCTTGCAGCTACGCTCAGAGACCCACCTTCTCACCTTCCGAAAGCACCTGAAAACGTGGCTATTTCAAAATCTCAGTTTTTAAACACTCCACTCTCACTACTATGCCGCTAGCGCTGGGATGCCTCTGGGTAGCTACGCGCTCTAGAAATGTTAACTAATAATAATAATAATAATGGTCCGTCAGAACAATGAAGTGAGTGCCAAACAGGTATTGTAGGAAGCTGGCTCTGTATATACAATAACAAAGTGAAGTATAGTGTGCACAGAGTCCAGTGGAACCCAAAATGTGGGCAGAGGTAAAGTAGATAGCACCTCACTCTCTATTTGTGGTAGTGTGGTCGAGCAGTAAGGCTTTATCAGAGGACAGTATTAAGCATTTGTTGTACCCACTCGGTCAGCAAATGAATTCACACACTCAAAGACTGAACTTCAGACCAATTGTTTTTGTATAAAAATATTCTTTTAGTTATTTTATTTCCTAGAACCAAGCAAGCCTGGCACAGGTAAGTGATAAATACTTTGCAGTAAATATACAGTTGTAATACAGTTTGGATTGTAATTGTATATGTACTTTGTTTTGACTTAGAGTATTGTTACTGAGAAATCCAATGCTTTGTAAATACAGTACATATACTTTGAATGGGCTTTTTAGTAAAATGACCAGTACATTACTTTCAGATTACTTTTCTTACACAGTGTAGTATACCTGGATACTACACTGGGACATTTCCTGTAAACAGGTAAGTAAAAGCGTTTTTGTTATTTAGTACAGTTGTAAAAGGATTTCTTAGATTTCCTAACTCCACACTTTTCATAGAAAAACAGTCAATGTTATCCTACGGAGGAAAATAGTGTTATCGGTTTAAAGGTAAGTACTTTGTTGTGGGAGTTGGTGTTCTGGGGTTAGACTCAGGGGTCCCCCAGGGTCAAGGATGCACTCTTGTTACACCCTCAGAAGCACTAGGGCGGCCGGGTGCAGAGTGCTGAGGCCCAATGTTATCCAATGGGGAATAGGGGGCCTCCGGTTGGTGGCTGCTGACTAGCAGGCCACTGGGTTGTGGGAGCAAAGCTCCTGGACTTAAGCTAGGGGCAAATGGGGGTTTAGGCCAGCACAAAAGATGCACCCTCAGCGGCACTGGGGAGGCAGGATGCAGAGTGCTGTTTAGGCATCGGAAGCCCTGTAGCTTTCAATGGGGAGTCTCCGGTTTGCAAAAGCACTGCAGGGTCGGGGAAGAAGGTCTTCTGGGTGCGACCACCACTTGGAGAGGTAAGTTGGGATCTTGGGGGTTGGTTAGGCACCGTCGGTTGGGCCACCCAGGGCGGTGGGGCGTTGGGTGCAGGGGTGCCTTTTAGGGTCGGATCTTCTTACGAGCTCCTGGTCACGGTTGGGGGGACCTTCCGGTTTGAGGCTGCAGGCGTCGGCTTGAGGCAGGTCAGGGGTCGCTGAATCTCGGGCCAGGATCGCCGGGGAGACCTCCTCTTGGTGTTGGGCCACTCGAACTCGGGCCGTGGGCGTCGGGTGCTGAGTGGTGCAAACTCGCGGATCCTTGCGGAGCTGGTGTCTGTTCTTTGAACAAATCCAGTGTTCACGGGAGACAGAGTCTTTGGGATTGAAGGCAGGCAGGTCCTCCGGTCTTCTTGAGGTTGCTGGATGCAGGACACACCGGGATTTCGCCGGAGCAGATTCGAGGTGGGGACAGGCCGGTAGGGCTGGGGCCAAGTCAGTGGGCGTCCTCCTCTTGTTCGCTTCGGCACGGCTGTTCGGTCCTCCTTCTTTTCTTCTTGTAGTTTCTTGTCTGAGGAAGCAAGGTTCAGGGGTGCCCCTAAATACTAGATTTAGGGGTGCTACAGGTAGGTAAAAAGGTTGGGACCAATGGGTCCCTTCCCTGGGGTGGGTACACCCCCTATTATGCCACCCTCCAGTGGGAGGGGGCATAAGCCTTTACCTGGTTGGCTGGTTCCCCCCATCTGCAAGATGGCGGGGACTGAGTTGTGCTTCACCTCGCCTCCCCCACCTGAGGGGTGGAGTTGGCAGAGGTTGGCACACCTCTCTTCCTCACTAGTTTTTCCTGCCGGTTCTCCCGCCCAAAGTGGGGGTCAGAACCAATGGGTACCAGTTGCTGAAAGCAGCAAGTGGCCTGGGGAAACTCACAAAGGCGGCAAGCCTTTGAAGCTTCCCCTTCGTGGACCCTGCCCATCCTGGGGGAGGAGGCTTGGCACCTCGTCCCAGGATGTGCATGGTTTCAGGCCCCCGAGAGCAGCAGGCTCTCGACCCAGGGGTCCAGAAACATGGCTGGTGGTGGCAGCTGAAAGAAGCCACTCAGCCTGGACACTAGTGGTAGGTCGTTTTTCAGGGGGCATCTCTAAGATGCCCTGTGTGTGCATTTTTCATTAAATCCTACACTGGCAACAGTGTGGGTTTAATGTGCTGAGAAGTTTGATACCAAACTTCTCAGTTTTCAGTGTAGTTATTATGGTGCTGTGGAGTTCGTAATGACAAACTCCCAGCACCATATACTCTTAATGGCAGCACTGCACTTACAATGTCTAAGAATGGCCTTAGACACTGTAGGGGTACAGGGCTCATGCACCTGTACCCTCACCACTGGTATAGTGCACCCATCTAGAGGGGTGACTGATCTATGCCACGGCAGTGGGTTGTAGGTATGGCACACAGGGATGTGTTGAATTGTATTGGGTGGGACCGCGCACTCCTATCAGTATTTCACTTTGTTCTGCACCAATACACGCAGCCTGCAAAGGCAGTGTGTGTGTGTAATGGTACAGGGCCTCTAAGGGTGGCACAATAAGTGCTGCAGCCCTTAGAGGTCTTCCCTGGTCACAGTGCCCTGGGTACCTGTGGTATCATTTACCAGGGGCTGACCTGTGGCCATAGATACCAATTGGGTTTTGTTTTTAATGCAGGTTTTAGGGAAAGAACATAGGCCCTGGGCACCTGTTTGGCAGGAGCCAAGGGCACACTCAGTCAAAGCACATTAGCAATTCAGCAAAAAGTGGGGACAACCATGCAGAAAGAGGGCACTTTCTCACAGGTATGGCCTCAACTTTTTCAGGGTCCAGACCACAGCAAAGGCCTCCATCTCAATAGCTGTTCAACGCTTCTCCCTGGGGGCCAACCTTCGGCTGATAAAAGCTACTGGTTAATCCTGGCCTTAGCATTAAGTTGTGACAATACTGTACCTATCCCCATTTCAGAAGTATCTGTCTGGACAATGAACGGTTTGGAGTAGCCAGGACTTTGCAAAATTGGGGCTGGGCACATGGATTGCTTCACGTCATCAAATGCCTTCTGACAGCTAACTGTCCACCGAACTTTGTTAGGCATTCTTTTGGAGGCGAGGTCATTAGGGGTGTCACTATTGATTCATAACCCTTAACAAATCTTCTGTAGTACCCAGTCAGGGCCAAGAAAGCTCTGACATGAGTCTGGGTAGTAGGAGCAATCCAGTCCATGATGGTCCGAATTTTGTTTTCCAATGGTTGAACTTGCCCTCCACCTACAAGGTGGCCCAAGTACACAACCTTGCTCTGCCCTATCTGGCACTTACTGGCCTTGATAGGGAGGCCTGCCTTCTGCATGGCCTCGAGTACATTTCTGAGGTGGAGCAGGTGACCCTCCCAGGGGGAGCTAAATACAGCTATATCATCTATATATGCTGCACTATGGCTTCCAGACCGGTTAGGACTTTATTCACCAGCCTCTGAAACGTGGCAGGAGCATTTTGCAAGCCAACAGGCATCACAATAAACTGATAATGCCCACTGGGGGTTGAAAATGCAGTCTTTGGCTTGGCATCCTCAGAGAGTCTGATGTGCCAATAACCAGCAGTCAGGTCAAACGTACTGAGATACTTACAGAGGCCAAAGCATCAATCAATTCATCTGCCCCTGGAATTGGATGGGCATCAGTCCTAGTGACTGCATTGAAGCCTCGGTAGACAACGCTAAACTTCATCTCTCTCTTACCATCTTGGTTGTGAACTTTTGGCACAAGGACTACAGGACTAGCCCAAGGGCTATATGAAGGCCCAATGATACGCAACTCCAGCATCTTTTGGACCTCTGCCCTGATGCAATCTCTACTAGAATCCTAACAAGGGTTCAAGTTAACACAATACGTGCATCAAATTTTATACAAAAAAATCAAAAAACCTAAAGAAAACAGAATATGAAAAATATGGAAAATTATACCAATGAAGACACAGAAAAGGAAAAAGGAAAGAGAAAAAGGAGAAAAAAGGGAAAACCCATGTTTAAATATTTACAATTCATAAAAAAAGTTTTATTAACAATGATAAATAATTCAATCTTAAAACATGTAAGACAAAAGGCGCTCAACACAATACACAAAGACCTATAAACAGTGCAATGTGTAAACAGACAAGTGGCTGAGGAAAAAAGGTTTACAAAAATCAGAAGTTCAGGACAAAACTGAAACACAAAAGCAACCAATGCGTCATCTTCAATTTCGGCCACATATGTGCGTCAACAGCGTTTCGACCATAGTGAAACTAAATGGTCATCATCAGGACAAACAGTAATTATATGAGCGTCCGTACCAGTTTCAATAAAACATCTATTGTTAGAGTAGACCCAACCGAAGGTGCAACAATCGTATGGAGTCCGCCCGGAAAATGACTCTGTAGAATCAAGATCAAGAGGAAATGCTGAATTATAATTGCAGGAGCTGATGCATAAATTCAAAGGCTCCAAGATTAGGTGAAATAATGGAACAGCCTATTCTTTCAAATAATTTTAAGAAGCCAAATTAATTGGCAGAAGGCTTAAACATCAGTGCTAGTAGATCACGTAATTACAGGCGTTTATTCATGAGTAAACTGTCAGTCGCCTTTAATAAATTGGCACCAACATATGGGTCACTGGCTTAGTCCAGCCCCACAGGTTCTGTAGCACGCTGTCCGTGGACATGGATTCAACGATTTGGATGTATGAAATAATACATGGACTTGGATATGAATTTCTTTAACTGTTTTCTCTGCAGTGCAATTTATTAAACTTAAAGCTACCCTTATTTTTCCATATTGTCCCCTTCAAATTCCTTCTTAACTTTCTGTGGACAGCGTGCTACAGAACCCGTGGGGCTGGACTAAACCAGTGACCCATATGTTGGTGCCAATTTATTAAAGGCGACTGACAGTTTACTCATGAATAAACGCCTGTAATTATGTGATCTACTAGCACTGATGTTTAAGCCTTCTGCCAATTAATTTGGCTTCTTAAAATTATTTGAAGGAATAGGCTGTTCCATTATTTCACCTAATCTTGGAGCCTTTGAATTTATGCATAAGCTCCTGCGATTATAATTCAGCATTTCCTCTTGATCTTCATTCTACAGAGTCATTTTCCGGGCGGACTCCATACGATTGTTGCACCTTCGGTTGGGTCTACTCTAACAATAGATGTTTTATTGAAACTGGTACGGACGCTCATATAATTACCGTTTGTCCTGATGATGACCATTTAGTTTCACTATGGTCGAAACGCCGTCGACGCACATATGTGGCCGAAATTGAAGAGGACGCATTGGTTGCTTTTGTGTTGTTTCAGTTTTGTCCTGAACTTTTGATTTTTGTAAACCTTTTTTCCTCAGCCACTTGTCTGTTTACACATTGCACTGTTTATAGGTCTTTGTTTGTGTATTGTGTTGAGCGCCTTTTGTCTTATATGTTTTAAGATTGAATTATTTATCATTGTTAATAAAACTTTTTCTATGAATTGTATATAATTAAACATGGGTTTTCCCTTTTTTCTCCTTTTTCTCTTTCTGTGTCTTCATTGGTATAATTTCCATATTATAATGTTTTCTTTAGGTTTTTTGATTTTTTGTTTAAAATTTGATGCACGTATTGTGTTAACTTGAACCCTTGTTAGGATTCTAGTATTGTTTGCCCCTGGTTCAGGTTTTCAGGGCTGCCCCTGTTGTTGATAACTGATGCAATCTCTGACATGGTCAGGCTATCTGTAAATTTTACTTTTTACAGGCAGGCTGTCGCCTATGTCCACTTCATGGGCACACCAGGTAGTCTGACCAGGTGTCAAAGAAAAGAGACCAGAAAACTGACTGAGAACCTGTCTGCAATAAGCTTGCTGTTGATCAGTGAGGCTGACTGCCAATACTACTACTTTAACTCATCCATCAACAGGGATGTGAGAGAGAAGATCAGGGAGAGGGGGACTCTCATCCTCATGTCCCTAGTCAGTAGCCAAGAGCAAGCTCACATCAGCCCTGTCAAAAAAGGTTTCAGGCAGTTCACATAAAGTACCCTGTGGGGACTTCTTGGAGTACCTAGGTCAACCAAGTTGGTGACCTTAACTTTCTTCTCAAGTATGGTGTGCAGGCCACTCCACTCCTGACATTTGACCTCTTTCCTCGAACAGACCGCACATGTCAATATAAAAACAAGATTTAATGGCATCTTTATTGCTCATTCACTTTCTGAATGAACAGAACACTTGTTCCTTTCCAGCTTAAGTTCACTCAACGGACTAGTAGGTGTAGGGAAGCTGACTCTGTATATACTATACCAAAGTGAAGTATACTGTGCACAGAGTCCAGTGGATCCCCAAAGGTAGGCAGAGGTAAAGTTAGATAGCACCTCACTCTCTATTTGTGGTAGTGTGGTCAAGCAGTAAGGCAGTATCAGAGGACAGTGTTAAGCATTTGTTGTACACACTCAGTCAGCAAATGAATTCACACACTCAAAGACAACTTCAGACCAATTGTTTTTGTATAAAAATATTCTTTGAGTTATTTTATTTCCTAGAACCAAGCAAGCCTGGCACAGGTAAGTGATGCGTACTTTGCAGTAAATATACAGATTGTAACACAGTTTGGATTGCAATTGTAAATGTACTTTGATTTGATTACAATAGTGTTACTGATAATGCAATGCTTTTCAGAATACAGTACATATACTTTGAATGGGATTTTCAGTAAGATTACAGGTAAGTTACTTTTGAGATTACTTTTCTTACACAGAGTAGTATACCTGGATACTACTCTGGGACATTTCCTGTAAACAGGTAAATAAAATCGTTTTTGTTAAACAGTACAATTTTAAAGAATTTCTTTAGGTTTTCAAACTCCACACAGAGAAACTTTTCACAGAAAAAACTGTCAATGTTATCCTATGGAGGAAAATAGTGTTATCGGTTTTGAGGTAAGTATTTGGTAGTGGGAGTTGAGGTTCTGGGGGTAGACTCCGGGGTCCCCCAGGGTCAAGGATGCACTCTAGTTACACCCTCAGCGGCACTAGGGCGGCCGGGTGCAGAGTGCTGAGGCCCAATGTTATCCAATGGGGGACAGGGGGCCTCGTGTTGGTGGCTGCTGACGAGCAGGCCACTTGGTTGTGGGAGCAAAGCTCCAGGGGCCCGATTCACAAAAGTAATCTAAGACAAAATCCTAACTTTACGACTTTCGGTATTCACAAAAGGCATTTAGGAGTAGTAAAGTTAGGATTTTGTCTTAAGTTTGTCTTAAGTTATGATTTTGTCTTAAGACCAAAACTTAAGACAAACTTAAGACAAAATCCTAACTTAACTTATGTTAAATGTTATGTTAAAATTTCTTATAGAGCGCACATACACCGATTGGTTTCTTGGCGCTGACCTAGAATATTGCCTGAGCCCCATGTGTTTGATCGTCTGCTGGGTTCTAGATATAAGCTTGGATATATAGCCAAGTCTTAAGAAGCCTTCTGAATCTAGGAAATTCAGTGCAGGTTCTGATGTCCAAGGGAAGAGTATTCCAGAAGCTGGGTGCCAGTACTGCGAACCTACAACCACCTAATCGTTTCCGTTTGTGGAAAGGAATGCTTAGGAGGTTCTTATGAGCGGAGCGCAAGCTCCGGGAAGGTATGTATTTTTGAACAAGCCTGGATATGAATTTTGGGCTAGCACCATGCAGGGACTTAAAAATGAGGCAGCCAACTTTAAATGCACATCTTTGTCGGATAGGAAGCCAATGTAATTTTTCCATAGTGGGTGAAACATGCTCCCATCTGGGTTGCTGAAATATCAGCCTGGCTGCCTGATTCTGCACCAACTGCAATCTTTTAGTGAGATATAGAGGGATGCCGAAATATAAAGAGTTGGCATAGTCCAGATGTGAAATCACCATGGCTAGGACCACCTGGATCAGAGCTTCCCGAGTAAGTAATCTCCTGATCTTTCTTATCTTTCTAAGCTGAAAGAAACAGGTGGAGGTTACTGCTCCTATCTGGGATTTCATAGTGAGGTCACTATTGGTGATCACCCCTAGACTCTTGGCTAAGGGGGAAGGAGTGGGGAAAGGGCCCAACTCACTTGGCCAAAAACGTGCATTCCAAGGGTTAAGTTAAACTTAAGTTAGGATTTTGTCTTAAGACCAAAACGTAAGACAAACTAGACAAAATCCTAACTTTACTACTCCTAAATGCCTTTTGTGAATACCAAAAGTCGTAAAGTTAGGATTTTGTCTCAGATTACTTTTGTGAATCGGGCCCCTGGACTTTAGCTCAGGGCAAATGGGGAAACAAAGTAGCACCAAAGGTGCACCCTCAGCGGCACTAGGGCGGCCGGGTGCTGTTTCGACGTCGGGCGCCCTGTTGTTTGCAATGGGGAACCTCCGGTTTGCAAAGGCACTGCAGGCTTGGGGACGAAGGTCTTCTGGGTGCGACCACCACTTCGAGAGGTAAGTAGGGAAGTTAGGGGTTGGTTAGCCACCGTCGGTTTGGCCACCCAAGGCCGTGGGGCGCCGGGTGCAGGGGTGCCTTTTGGGTTCGGATCTTCTTACCAGCTCCTGGTCACGGTTGGGGGGACCTTCTGGATTTAGGCTGCAGGCGTCGGCTGGAGGCTTGAGGCAGGTCAGGGGTCACCGGATCTCGGGTCAGGATCGCCAGGGGGACCTCCTCGTGGTGTTTGCCCACTCGAGCTCGGGCTGTGGACGGCGGGTGCAGAGAGGGGCGGATCCGCGGTGTCCGGCCGGAACCAGAGGTTCCAGATGAACAAATCCGGTGTTCACAGGAGACACAGTCTTTGAGGTTGAAGGAAGGCAGGTCCTCCGGGGTTTTCGAAGGTTGCTGGCTGCAGGACACACCGGGATTTTGCAGGAGCAGATAGAGGTGGAGACAGGCCGGTATGGCTGGGGCCAAGTCAGTGGGCGTCTTCCTCTTGTTAGCTGCTGAACGGCTGTTCGGTCCTTCTTCTTCTCTTGTAGTTTCTTCATGTCTGAGGAAGCTAGGTTCAGGGGTGCCCCATAATACTAGATTTAGGGGCGTTACAGGTAGGTAAAAGGTAGGGACCAATGGGTCCCTTCCCTGGGGTAGGTACACCCCCTACTATGCCACCCTCCAGTGGGAGGGGGGCATGAGCCTGTCCCTGGTTGGCTGAGTCCACACATCAGCAAGATAGCGGGGACTGAGAGTTGTGCTTCACCTCGCCTCCCCCACCTGTGGGCTGGAGTTGGCAGAGGTGGGCACACCTCTCTTCCTCCATTGTTTTTCCCGCCGGTTCTCCCGCCCAAAGTAGGGGTCAGAACCAGTGGGGACCAGTTTCTAAAAGCAGCAAGAGGCCTGGGGAAGCTCACAAAGGCGGCAAGCCTTTGAAGCTTCCCCTTCGTGAACCCTGCCCATCCTGGGGGAGGAGGCTTGGCACCTCGTGCTATGATGTGCATTGTTTCAGGCCCCAGAGAGCAGCAAGCTCTCGACAGAGGGGTCCAGAAACATGTCTGGTGGTGGCAGCTGAAAGAAGCCACTCAGCCTGGACACTAGTGGTAGGTTAGTTTTCAGGGGGCAGCTCTAAGATGCCCTCTGTGTCCACTTTTCATTAAATCCGACACTGGCATTAGTGTGGGTTTAATGTGCTGAGAAGTTTGATACCAAACTTCCCACTTTTCAGTGTAGCCATTATGGTGCTGTGGAGTTCGTAATGACAAACTCCCAGCACCATATACTCTTAATGGCAGCACTGCACTTACAATGTCTAAGAATGGCCTTAGACACTGTAGGGGTACAGGGCTCATGCACCTGTACCCTCACCACTGGGATAGTGCACCCAGCTAGAGGGGTGACTGATCTATGCCATGGCAGTGGGTTGTAGGCATGGCACACAGAGATGTGTGTCATGTCGACTCTTCACTTTGTTCTGCACCTAAACACGCAGCCTGCAAAGGCAGAGTGTGAGTAAGGGTACAGGACCTCTAAGGGTGGCACAATAAGTGCTGCAGCCCTTAGAGGCCTTCTCTGGTCACAGTGCCCTGGGTACCTGTGGTACCATTTACCAGGGGCTGACCTGTGGCCAGAGATGCCAACTAGGTTTAGGCTTCAATGCAGTTTTAGGGAAAGAACATAGGCCCTGGGTACCTGATTAGCAAGAGCCCAGGGCACACTCAGTCAAAGCACATCAGCAATTCAGCAAAAAGTTGGGGCAACCATGCAGAAAGAGGGCACTTTCTCACAGTAGGTTCTAAAAATAGCTCGACCTGATAAAATCGGACTTAACATTGCGAGTGGGCGAGTAGATTTTTCGAGGCCTGAAAGGAGCAACAAAACACCTTGGTATCTTCAGACATGTGGAACCAGTAAAAGTGAGGGACAATTCTGTCCCAAGTCTTACTTTGACCAAGATGTCATGCAAGGGTCAATAAGAATCCACTGTACTTCTGAGGTATGACCAACTCCCTGGTGGCACCAAGCCTGGGGTCTCTACTCTAAGAATACAGAAGCCCATCTTCCCAATAAGTCCTATCGGACCCACTGACATTTCCTGCCTCCTCAGCAGCAGCTTGCTGTCTGGGTTATTCAAGAGAGGAGAAGCACTTCTGCTCCAGACTCAATTCTTCCCTGGAAAGACTCCCTGCTCCCAGTAGCTCTGCCATGTCAGGCCCAAGCTCCTCTGTGGCAGTTCCTTCAAAGGTACTGAGATCATCTCCCTCAGGAGACTGATTCGCACTGGAAGTCTGAGAGAAGGATATATCTTTACCCTTCCTGCTCCTTCTCTTGGGAGCTGGATGGTCCATTTTTCCAGGATCCAGTGCTCCTTCAGTGTCTAACTTCTTGGTCTGAGCCCTAGTGATAGCAAAAACACTTTATCCAAGCCATCCAGAATTCTGCAGCAAGACTCATCCTCGACCTATCCAGAAGAATCAGCATCACCCCTCACCTCAGGGCCCTTCACTGGCTCCCTGTTCAGAGAAAATGCCTCTTCAAGCTCCTCACTTACACCTACAAAGCCCTTCACGAAACCGGACCCACCTACAATAACAACCGCCTGACTTTACACCCTCTGACTAAAGAGCTTTGCTCCTCCTCCCTCGCCTTAGCCCAGGTCCCACACATATCAGTCAGAGCCGAAGCGGGGCAGCTCCTCCTTCCTTGCCACCAATCCCTGGAACTACCTCCACCTACGCACGTCCCCCTCCTTTGAGAGAATTCAGGAAGCAGCTAAAGACCTGGCTCTTCAACCACCACCTCTCTCCGACCGAGGATCGGTCAAACCCCACAGCGCCAGGAGACCCCCCCCCCGGGTGACAAGCTGCACTATATAAGCCTCTTTTACAATAGTCCTTACAATAGTCCTCAGGGACATACTGTAGTAGTGCCTTTATCTCATCCCAATGGGCCCTATCATAATGTGCTATGAGGGCCTGGAAATTAGCAATGCGCCAGGGATTAGCTGCCTGCGCTGCTACTCTTTTCTGCGCTGCATCATTACGCTCACTCTCCTTTTCAGGAGCTGGGGTATCCCTAGTTGCCTGACTGTTGACTCTTTTATGAGCAGTAGTGGCAACTATGGAGTCTGGTGGTTCCTGACTCCGTATAAAGAGGGGGTCTGACGGAGGTAATAACTCAGGTACGGAGTGGCTCTTCAAAGATGTTGTCAACGTGTTGTAAAATGCCAGGAAGCATAAGTATAAAAAAAATTATTTTTGGGGGTGGATGAGAGGGTATGTAGGAAACTGGCTCCATATATACTACACCAAAATGAGGTATAGTGTGTATAGAGTCCAGGTGACCCCAGAGGCAGGCAGAGGTTAAAGTTAGATAGAACCTTACTCTCGATTTGTGGTAGAGTGGTCGAGCAGTAAGGCAGTATCAGAGGACAGTGTTAAGCATTTGATGTACCCACTCAGTCAGCAAATGAATTCACACACTCAAAGACTGAACTCTAGACCAATTGTTTTTGTATAAAAATATACTGTTGTTTTATTTTTAGAACCAAGCAAGCCTGGCACAGGTAAGCATTAAATACTTTACAGTAATAAGTTGCTGATTGTAGAACAGTTTGAAAATGTAATAGGAATTGTACTTTGTTTGATTTACAGGGGATGCAGTAGGTTGCAATACTTAGCAAATACAGTACATTGAAATGAATAGGCTTTTTCAGTAAATTACAGGTAAGTTACTTTTCACGTTACTTTTTCTAACTCAGTGCTGGATACCTAGATTCAGCACTGGGACATTTCCTGCAAACAGGTAAGTAAATACGTTTTGGTTATTCGTGCGATTTTTAAAGAATATTTTTAGATTTCAAAACTCCACACTTAGAAACTTTTTGGAAGAAAAATTGTCAATGTTATCCTATGGAGGAAAAACAGGTTATCGGTTCAAAGGTAAGTTATCGACTGTGGGAGTTAAGGTTCTGGGGTTAGACTCAGGGGTCCCCCAGGGTCAGTGATGCACTCTTGTTACACCCTCAGCGGCACTAGGGTGGCCGGGTGCAGAGTGATGAGGCCCAATGTTATCCTATGGGGGATAGGGGGTCTCCGGTTGGTGGCTGCTGGCAAGTAGGCCACTGGGTGGTGGGAGCAAAGCTCCTAGACTTTAGCTCAGGGCAAATGGGGAAACAGCTTAGCACAAGAGGTGCACCCTCAGCGACACTAGGGCGGCCGGGTGCAGGGTGCTGTTTCGACGTCGACCCCTGAAACTCGACCAACTTCTAGGCTGCCATCAACAGACATGTTTCTGGACCCCTGGGTCGAGAGCCTGCTGCTCTCGGGGGCCTGAAATAATGCACATCCTGGGACGAGGTGCCAAGCCTCCTCCCCCAGGATGGGCAGGGTCCACGAAGGGGAAGCTTCAAAGGCTTGCCGCCTTTGTGAGCTTCCCCAGGCCACTTGCTGCTTTCAGCAACTGGTCCCCACTGGTTCTGACCCCCACTTTGGGCGGGAGAACCGGAGGGAAAAACAAGTGAGGAAGAGAGGTGTGCCCACCTCTGCCAACTCCACCCCTCAGGTGGGGGAGGCGAGGTGAAGCACAACTCTCAGTCCCCGCCATCTTGCAGATGGGGGGACCCAGCCAACCAGGGAAAGGCTTATGCCCACCTCCCACAGGAGGGTGGCATAATAGGGGGTGGACCCACCCCAGGGAAGGGACCCATTGGTCCCAACCTTTTACCTACCTGTAACGCCCCTAAATCTAGTATTAAGGGGCACCCCTGAACCTTGTTTCCTCAGACATGAAGAAACTACAAGAGAAGAAGAAGAAGGACCGAACAGCCGTGCCGAAGCTAACAAGAGGAGGACCCCCACTGACTTGGCCCCAGCCCTACCGGCCTGTACCCACCTCGAACCTGCTCCAGCAAAATCCCAGTGAGTCCTGCAGCCAGCAACCTCGACAAACCCGGAGGACCTGCCTGCCTTCAATCCCAAAGACTCTGTTTCCCGTGAACACCGGATTTGTTCAAACAACAGACTCCTGTTCCGCAAGGATCCGCAGGTCCGCACCACTCTGCACCCGACGCCCACGGCCCGAGTTAGAGCGGCCCAACACCAAAAGGAGGTCCCCCCGACGATCCCGACAGGCGATCCGGCGACCCCTGACCTGCCTCAAGCCTCCAGCCGACGCCTGCAGCCTCAAACCGGAAGGTCCCCCCCCAACCGCGACCAGGAGCTGGTAAGAAGATCCGACCCTAAAAGGCACCCCTGCACCCGACGCCCCACGGCCTTGGGTGGCCCAACCGACAGTGACCAACCAGACACCAAGATCCCAACTTACCTCTCCAAGTGGTGGTCGCACCCAGAAGACCATCGTCCCCGAGCCTGCAGTGCTTTTGCAAACCGGAGACTCCCCATTGAAAGCTACAGGGCACCCAACGCCAAAACAGCACTCTGCACCCGGACGCCCCAGTGCCGCTGAGGGTGCATCTTTTGTTCTGGCCTAAACCCCCATTTGCCCTGAGCTTAAGTCCAGGAGCTTTGTTTCCACAACCCAGTGGCCTGCTCGTCAGCAGCCACCAACCGGAGGCCCCCTATCCCCCATTGGATAACATTGGGCCTCAGCACTCTGCACCCAGCCGTCCTAGTGCCGCTGAGGGTGTAACAAGAGTGCATCCTTGACCCTGGGGGACCCCGGAGTCTAACCCCAGAACACCAACTCCCACAACAAAGTACTTACCTGTTAACGGATAACACTATTTTCCTTCATAGGAGAACATTGACTGTTTTTCTATGAAAAGTGTGGAGTTGGAAAACCTAAAAAAAAAATCTTTAAAATTGTACTAACTAACAAAAACGCTTTAACTTACCTGTTTACAGGAAATGTCCCAGTGCAGTATCCAGGCATACTGCACTGTGTAAGAAAAGTAATCTCAAAAGTAACTTACCTGTAATTTTACTAAAAGTCCTATACAAAGTATATGGACTGTTTTCTGAAAAGCATTTAATTATCAGTAACACTACTGTAATCAAATCAAAGTACATTTACAATTGCAATCCAAACTGTGTTACAAACTGTATATTTACTGCAAAGTACTCATCACTTACCCGTGTCAGGCTTGCTTGGTTCTAGAAAATAAAATAACTAAAAGAATATTTTTATACAAAAACAATTGATCTGAAGTTCAGTCTTTGAGTGTGTGAATTCATTTGCTGACTGAGTGTGTACAACAAATGCTTAACACTGTCCTCTGATAAAGCCTTACTGCTCGACCACACTACCACAAATAGAGAGTGAGGTGCTATCTACGTTACCTCTGCCTACCTTTTGGGTTCCACTGGACTCTGTGCACACTATACCTCACTTTGGTATAGTATATACAGAGCCAGCTTCCTACAGTTTTTACACAGGAGTCACTTATCTCATCCTTATGCACTCTCAAGGAATAATAATGTGGTTTATGCAGTAATAAATGACTTGTGCAACAAGTACACGTGAATTGCTATATATGTGTTACACTACTTACAGTAATTTTGCTGTTTTATTCAATTATTTTCTTCTGAACCATTGTTATGTATATGATTGTTACCCACGTTCAGGCGGAGATTAGGGTTGCTCTTGTTTTCGGATATAACCAATGACCCTAGACTATGGCATCTTTCTGGGGGTCCTTCAGTGATCCTAGGTGGTGCGCCAGGGTCTTGCCAAAAGAAGAATTATGCTAACAACAGTGCTTGGTTTTAAGCGGAATAAAATGAACAGCAGTAAGCCGCTCTGTAATGGGTGATTACTAACAACGTTTGTCAATTATATCTAGGGCTCCCGGTTTTAGGGTATTTATATTTTTGTCATTTCCATCTGTATTTATCCATATTTATTTTTTGCTAATGTTACCTGTATTTATCCATATTTATTTTGGGTTTTGTGAAAAAATGAAGCTGAAATGTGTATATTTCTGCATTTATTTAACCGGTTAATGTACACTCGTGCCTGAACACCTGACAGGTTTCAATGAGATATATACACACTCAGATGATAAAATATGCACTTATAAGAAAATATGCACATTTTAGTATCATGGTTGTGCAAATCTACTGCTGTTTAAGGCTAGGAAACGAAACGTGGGTATTAGTTATCACAGGGTGTGATACGGCGCTTGCCTAGTGTCGTGAGTGTGGAGAAGGAAATTAAATTATTGTGGTGCAACAGGTGAGGGTAAACCCAAAAGCCCTCAATTTTGGACCAAGGTCCGTCTTAATTTAACAACAAGTTCTGTGCACACACAAAAGAGTAAATACAGCATCAAGGTAAACGTTATTTAGAAACGACGACAAAATGTTCTTGCTTGTAGTGTCGATTTAATGTTGTATCGCTTCACAGGCCAGCCAACACGTGTTTCGTCATTGGGTGTGTAACTCTTGACTTCTTCAGGGCTCGGGTGGAGTAAAGCAGGTCTTCGGACCTTTCAGCTGGTGATACTTCCGGCCCAGCGGGTCCTAATAATCAGTATTGTGTTATTTCCGGCATAACACTGTGTCGAAGTGAGAAGCTTCAGGACGTACTCGCCAGAGCTTTTTCTACGGCGGATGGCGCTGCATTACTTTTGCTTTGTGTGAGAAAGTGCCATCTTTCTTGCATGGTATGCCCCCTTTTTGCTGAATTGCTGATGTACTTTGACTGAGTGTGCCCTGGGCTCCTGCCAATCAGATGCCCAGGGCCTGTGTTCCTTCCCTAAAACTGCATTGAAGCCTAAACCCAATTGGCATCTCTGGCCACATGTCAGCCCCTGGTAAATGGTACCATAGGTACCCAGGCCACTGTGACCAGAGAAGGCCTCTAAGGGCTGCAGCACTTATTGTGCCACCCTTAGGGGCCCTGTACCCTGACACACACACACTGCCTTTGCAGGTTGAGTGTCTTGGTGCAGAACAAAACAGAGTCGACATGGCACACATCCCTGTGTGCCATGCCCACAAACACACTGCCCTGACATACCTCAGTCACCCCTCTAGCTGGGTGCACTATGCCAGTGGTGAGGGTACAGGGGCATGAGCCCTGTACCCCTACAGTACCCAAGTCTATTCCTGGGCACTGTAAGTGCAATGCTGCCATTAAGAGTATATTGTGCTGGGAGGTCGTCATCACGAACTCCACAGCACCATGATGGCTACACTGAAGACTGAGAAGTTTGGTATCAAACTTCTCAGCACATTAAACCCACACTGATGCCAGTGTGGGATTTAATGTAAGATGCACGACAGAGGGCAACTTAGAGTTGCCCCCTGAACCTAACCCACGTCTTGCCTGAGAGGCTGCCTAGGCCGCCACCCAGCAGACATGTTGCTGGACCCCTGGGTAGAGAGCCATCCGCTCTCCTGGGTCTGCAACAATGCATGTCCTGGGCGAGGTGCTAGGTCTCCTCCCCCAGGATGGGCAGGGGGAAGCTTCAAAGGCATGCCGCCTTTGAGCCTCCCCAGACCACTTGCTGTACTCAGCAACTGGTCCCCACCGGTTCTAGCCCCCACTCTGGCGGGAAGACTGGCGGGAAACCCCAAGTGAGGAAAGGGGTGTGCCAGCCTCTGCCAACCCCACCCCTCAGGTGGGGGAGGCGAGGTTAAGCACATCTCCGGGCTCTCGCCATCTTGAAGATGGGGAGCCCTGCCCAATCAGGACTAGGCTCCTGCCCCCTCCCACTGGAGAGTGGCAGGATAGGGGGTGTACCCACCCCAGGGAAGGGACCCATTGGTCCCTGCCCTTTACCTACCTGTAACGCCCCTAAATTTAGTATTCAGGGGCACCCTGAACCTTCCTTCCTCAGATCCCGAATCCGAAACAAGCAAGAAGAACAAGAAGAAAGACCTGCCGTGCAGCTGCTAACAAGAGGAAGACACCAACTGACTTGGCCCCAGCCCTACAGGCCTGTCGACACTCGAACCTGCTCCTGATAAACCCCGGCGTCTCCAGTGGTCAGCAACCTCGAAAACCCCGGAGGACCTGACTGCCTTGTGACTCTAAAAGAACTGGGACTCCCACGAGCAGTGGTACTGCTCAAAGCAAGTAACAAACCCCTGGTGCAGCCAGGAAGAAATGCGTTACTTACCTGTAACTGCAGTTATCCAGTATTGGTATCTTTCATAGATTCACATGCCTGAATCATTCCCCGTCGCCGAGATGGGAGTCCCCGGTACATAATTATAGCAATGTCCCATTGGACATATAGAGTAATAGGCTAAGAGCCTTACATTAGTAACATATCCATGTCCTTTTGTAAAAGGACCGAACTCTAGAAGAGAACCAATCAGCTATCGCCACCCTGTGGAACCTTCCTGGAAGGAGCTCTAGTCCCTCAGATTTTCGTAAGCACAGTGCTAAGTAGGTGTATTACTGAGAGAACAAGGTGAGCCCTTCCAGGGGAGGTGGGTGGGTTGCATGTGAATCTATGAAAGATACCAATACTGGATAACTGCAGTTACAGGTAAGTAACGCATTTCTTATCCAGTATTAGGGTATCTTTCATAGATTCACATGCCTGAATCAGAATAGCAAGCAATGATAAGCACATTTCGGATGGTACATTACAGATGAAGTCACCAGATAATAACATATCAATGTGAAATATATATATATATATATCGTACCAAACTGTAATCAAAGAAGACCATGAAAGAACACAATAAAGAAATGTGCGTATAAAAAAACAAGGATGGTGGGATGAAAAGAAGGCTCACCTCTATTGGAATAGATGGCGTAACACTGCTTGTCCCACTGCAGCATCCTTCATGAGTTCTGTATCCAAGCAGTGGTGCTTGGTAAATGTATGCGGCGTCTTCCATGTCGCCGCTCTGCAAATGTCTGTGATAGGCACACCTGCAAAGAGTGCCATAGAGGTAGAAACTGCTCTCGTGGAATGAGCTCGAACCTTGGACCGCAAGGGTTGACCCGCTTGCTGGTGACAGAAAGTAATGGCTCCAGAGATCCATTGAGAGATACTTTGTTTAGTAAGCGGAAGACCTTTCCTAGGTCGACTGTAAGCCACAAAGAGTTGGTTAGATTTGCGGAACGATTTCGTCCTGTCAAGGTAGAATTTAAGGCAGCGTTTAAGGTCTAGAGAGTGTAGAGCTTTTTCTGCCGGCGTTTGAGGATTGGGAAAAAAGGAACGTAAGATTATGGGTTCATTGAGATGAAAGTCCGAGGGGACTTTGGGCACAAATTTAGGATTAGTTCGTAATATAACCCTGTCGTGTTTGAATTGCAGGAAAGGGTCTTGAATTGAAAAAGCCTGAAGCTCACTTACTCGCCTTGTTGAGGTAAGGGCTAGAAGGAGTGCCGTCTTCCAAGAAAGGTATTTAAGATCAGTTCTGTGTATTGGCTCGAAGGGGTGTTTCATGATCTGAGCAAGAACAGTGTTGAGATGCCAAGTGGGAGGCAGAGGTTTTATGGGAGGAAAAGTCCTGAATAGGCCTTTGAGAAATTGCTTAATCAGTCTATCAGACCAGAGAGAAGGACCTGTTGAAGATCTCCTGAAACGGGATATTGCTGCGAGGTGCACTTTAATGGAGGCATGAACAAGACCTGAATTTGCCAGATGGAGAAGGTAAGGCACTATTTGTTGTGGAGAAGACGAAAAGGGTGTATGTTTGCCGACTTACACCAAATACAGAATCTCTTCCATTTTAGGGAATATGTTTTGTTAGTACTTTCGGCTCGAGCCCGAGCTAGAACTGCCCTGCAGTCCGGAGGAATGTCTAGGTGATGGAACTCTCTGAACTCAGGAGCCAAGCCGATAACCTGAGAGATGCTGGATCCGGATGTTGGACTTGTTCCCTGTTCATTGTTAGGAGAGAGGGAAATGGTTTCAAAGGGATTGGCGGCTCCAGAGAGAGAAGGTGGAGCTCCGTGAACCAATGCTGGCGTGGCCACGCAGGAGCTATCAGAATGAGCGTGCAGGGTTCTGCTTTCAACTTCCTGAGGACCCTGGAAATTAAGGGAATCGGTGGAAAAGCGTACGCAAAGACGTTGAACCATGCGATCGAAAATGCATTCCCTAGAGATCCTTGTTGGGGATGCCAACTTGCGAGCTTTGGCATTTGGCGTTCTGCTTGGTAGCAAAGAGGTCCAAGGAAGGAGTGCCCCATTGGGAGAATATGCGGTTGAGAGTCCGTTGATTCAGCTCCCATTCGTGACATGTTGTATGTTGCCTGCTTAGAGAATCGGCCAGTATGTTGTCTGAACCTGGAACATACTCCGCCCGAAGGGAGATGTTGTGGAGAAGTAGCCAGTTCCAAATTTTTTGAGATTCGTGAGAGAGTGCCAATGAACGAGTACCTCCCTGTTTGTTCAGGTAGTGCATTGTGGTGGTATTGTCCGTTCGGACAAGCACTAGAGAACCTTTGATCCTGGGAAGGAATGCCAGGAGAGCCAGATACACGGCTCGCAGCTCGAGGAGGTTTATGTGAAGTTTCCGTTCGGAAGGAGACCACTTTCCGTTGATGCGGAGTTCCTGGAGGAAAGCTCCCCAACCTTCCAGGGACACATCTGTTGTGATGATTTGTGGAGAAGCTTGAAGCAAGAAGGGCAGGCCTTGAGAGAGATTGCGAGGACAGGTCCACCACTGCAGCGCAGTGACTATCTGAGGGGTCACGTGAATGACGTCGTCGAAGGATCCCTGGGATTGAATCCATTGAGCTGACAGCGCTTCTTGGAGAGGGCGCATGTGGAGGCGACAGTAAGGAAGGAGAAGAATGCAGGACGACATCATGCCTAGAAGAGATTTGAAAAGGCGCACTGAGATGGACTTCTTGGCTTTTACCTTGTTTGCCAAATGAAGTAGTTTGATCTGTCGCTCTCGTGACGGGAAAGCTTTCTTCTGGGTTGTGTCGAGAGTAGCGCCCAGAAAAGTTATTCGACAAGAAGGTTGGAGGACAGACTTGTCCTGATTGAGAGTGAGTCCCAGGCGATCGAAAAGCTGTAGACAGGCGTTGGAAGACTTTGTTGCGCCATCTAAAGAAGGAGCTTTGACGAGCCAGTCGTCGAGATAGGGAAAGACCTGATGGTGTGGTTTCCGGAGATATGCCGCCACTGGAGAAAGGCATTTGGTAAAAATGCGTGGAGCCGATTTGAGTCCGAAAGGCAGGACACGAAATTGGTAATGTTTGCCTGCCACGGTGAACCTGAGAAACTTTTTGTGATTTTTGTGGATGGGGATATGGAAGTAGGCATCTTGAAGATCTAAAGACACCATGAAGTCGTTTGCGTTGAGCAGTTGCAACACTTCTTGGATAGTGACCATGCGAAACGACTGTTTCTTTAAGAATTTGTTGAGAGCTCGTAAGTCTAGAATTGGTCTCCATTTTTTCTCCTTTTTCGCACCAGGAAAAACGGGAGTAAAAGCTTTTCCTCGTTGACGGAGAGGAACCTTCTCTATGGCTCCCTTCCGGAGCATGAGTGAAAGTTCCAGAAGTAAAGGGCGGAGATGTTTGTGAACCATAGGTCGAGGCGGGGTTTGGGGAGGAATTTGAACGAACTCTAGCGAATGTCCGAACTGTATTAGTTGAAGAACCCAACGGTCCGTTGTTATTTTTTGCCAATTGCATAAGAACTTGGAAATTTTTCCTCCTAACCTGGAAGGTGGAAAGGAAATGGAGGCCGGCGGGAGAGACAAGTCATTGTCGTCGAGCAGCGTCCTTCTGTCGTCCTCCCCTCCCTCGAAAGGAGGTTTTGGTGTAAGACGATTGCTGTTTGCGTTGTTGGTATTGCGGCCGATACTGCTGGTTGGAGGAGGAATAGGAGGAGCGATAGCGTTGGTAGTCTCCTCTGGAGGTAGATTGACCTCTGCCCCTTGAGCCACGAAAAGGAGGATTTTTAAATTGAAGGGTACCCAGAGCCCTAGCCGTGTTGGTGTCCTTCTTTATACCTTGAAGAGCGTCGTCAATATGTGGTCCGAAAAGAAGCTGACCATCATAGGGCATGTCCAGGACTTTTGTCTGGACCTCTGGCCGGAAAGAAGTTGCCTTCAGCCAACCTTGGCGTCGTAGTACGGCAGCACCGGCCAGTTGGCGGAAGCCAGTGGAGGCGATATCCATCGCGCAATCTATAATTTCAGAGGCCGAACGTTCGCCTTCCAGCAAAATCTTCCTTGCCTCTTCCTTGGAACTATCTGGTAATGTCCCCAGGTAAGGAGCAATGTCCGCCCACATTTGCCTGTTATAGCGTCCTAACAACGCTAGGGAATTCGACGCACGAACTGTTAGTGCAGACATTGATGAAATAGTTTTCCAATATTGTCAAGCCTCCTACCCTCCTTGTCTGGAGGAGCGGTCAGTGGAGCAGAAGGGTTTTTTGATTTCCGCTGCGCAGCCTGAGTGATGACTGAATCAGGCTTGGGATGTCCGGTAAGGCAGGCCGGAGCGGTGTCCGGAGCTTTATATTTTTTGTCCAGCCGAGGTAACACTGGGGGAAGCGAAGATGGATTGTGCATTATTTTAACACCCTGATCCCAGATGTAGTCGATGATGGGCACCGATCATACTGACTTTTTAAAAGGTTCCTTAAAATCATAGAGGAAACAATCCTGCTGGTAAGAAGGTATAGGAATCTGGAAACGGTGTGCCGCTCTCTCTAAAACACTATGAAAGCCCCCTATGTCCTCAGGAGGCGAATCAGCTTGAGTAGGCACCGGGGAAGCTGGACACGGGATAACGTAATCATCCCACTCATCATGAGTTGATTGTGAATCATGGAGTTCTCCCTCCTCCTGTTGATCATCCTCCTCATCATCCGTGTCAGGTGGAGGTGGTATCGTTACAGGTTCCGACTGTGGAGGCAGAAGCGAAAGCTGTGGTCCTTGTTGTGGAGAGACAACTGGGACAGGAGCCGTAGCAGATGTAGGGAACCTCTGCTTATAATCAGCAATGAGGAATTGGAGGTCAGAAACCAAAGCCGCTGGAAGACAAACCATGGGAGGTTGGGAAGGATGGCTGTCGTCAGGATAATACGTTTGGTTTTCTGGGTCTTGTTCTTCGTAGTCGGAACTGTCCTGGCATTTGACGTGAAGTTCAGAAGGACTCGTAGCAGCCCTGAACATGCTGTCGTCCGAGTCTTCCTCCTCATCCAAGAAGCGAGTTGGAAGCAATGTTTGAACTTTGCTTGGAGAAGTGAGAGCAGGTGTTAACGTGCGTTTAGATATTTTGAGGCGGACAGACTCACTTTCCACTTCAGACTGCGGTGTCGTCGACGAGCCCGTCGTCGTCGTTGGTGGAGCACCCACAGAAAGAGGTAACAGCGTCGACGCTCCCGTCGACGCTCCCGTCGACGGTGTTGTCTTCGTCGTCGGTGCTGCCGTCGTCGTCGTCGACGGGGCTCTCGTCGGCGGAGCCGTCGTCGACGGAGCCGTCGTCGACGTCCTCGGTGAAGGCCTCGTCGTCGACGAGGTAGACGTCGACGCTGGTGTCGATGCGCTCACCGGCGATGAAAGTTTCGTCGCCGATGATTTCTTTATTTTTATCGTCGACGATATCGGTTTAGCCGCCATCGACGATGAAGTCGTCGTCGTCGATGCGGACAATGTTGACGCCAATGCAGTCGAGACAGTCGTCGCCGATGAAGTCACCACCACAGCCGTGGATGGGGTTTTTCTCGTCGACGAAGCCACCGTCGACGATGTGGTCGACGACGACGTGGAGGCAGGCCTCTTAAAGGTGTGTAACCCTTCCTGTGGAGAAACCTTTGCTGGCAAGGTCTTAGGGTGTCCCTCTGAAGACTTTTTGTGCGTCTTCTTTGGAGGGGTTGCGACGAGGGTCCTGGAGAGGTAACCCTAGGTCTTTTGTGAGAGGACTTTGAAGATTTGTAAGAGTCCTCACTTTCCGCAGAAGACAAAGCCTGGTCTTTGTCCTTAAGTCTCTGCAGCCAAGTTAAAAGGCGTCCCTCCCGGTCTCTGAGGGTTTTTGTAGAAAAGGTACGACATACCTTACAGTCTTTAGAGGAGTGATCCGGATAGAGGCAATACAGGCAATCTTTATGTTGGTCGTCAACATGCAGCCTCTTTTTGCCACAGGAATCACAGGGCCTAAAAAGGCCTTTCTTAGAAGACTCCGCCATGACAGAATGGTGAAGAAAAAAACACTGGAAATCCAGAAGCAAAGAAAGACCTGAGCAGAGCTCAGTGGAGACTCCCTTAGCACGACGTGCGGTAGAAAATCTGAGGGACTAGAGCTCCTTCCAGGAAGGTTCCACAGGGTGGCGATAGCTGATTGGTTCTCTTCTAGAGTTCGGTCCTTTTTACAAAAGGACATGGATATGTTACTAATGTAAGGCTCTTAGCCTATTACTCTATATGTCCAATGGGACATTGCTATAATTATGTACCGGGGACTCCCATCTCGGCGACGGGGAATGATTCAGGCATGTGAATCTATGAAAGATACCCTAATACTGGATAACCGCGACTCCTGCACACTCTGCACCCGCCGAGCCCGGCCTGTGCCTGAGTGGACAAAGACCACGAGGACGTCCCCCCGGCGACTGTGACCCAGAATCCAGCACCCAAGGACCCTCCTCGACGCTCCTGACGACGCCTGCAGCCTCAGAACCAGGGACCCCTCCAACCGCGACCAGCAGAGGGTAAGATTTCCCAACGCGAAAAGACACCCCTGCACCCGGCGCCCTGCGGCCCCCTGTGCCCAACTCCGGGGTGCCTACCTATCCTCCAACTACCCAACTTACCTCTCGAAGTGGTGGTCGCACCTGAAGAATCTCAGTCCCCGAGCTTGCAGCCTTTGTTCAACTTCCAGCTTCTCCATTGAAATACATTGAGCGCCCGACGGCTCAAAAGCACCCTGCACCCAGCCGCCGGAGTGCAACACCTATCCTATTTTTCTTCCCCACTTGCCCTGGGTAAGTGACCAGGAGCCCAGCTCCCACAGCCGCGTGGCCTGCCTGCTAGCAGCCACCAACCAAGGGCCCCCTGCCCACCATAGGCTAACATTGGGCCTAACTCACTCTGCACCCGGCCGCCCCTGTGCCGCTGAGGGTGTACCAACTGTACCTACCTGACCCTGGGAGACCCCTGAGTCTATGCCCAGAACCTTAACTCTGCCAGTCGAGTACTTACCTGAAAACCGATAACCTACATTTTCTCCATAGGGTAACATTGACTGGTTTACACTGAAACTTCTTCTAAGTGTCGAGTTTTGAAACTTTAAAATATTCACTAAAAATCGTCCGATCAACGAAAACGAAATTACTCACCTGTTATCAGGAGAGATCCCAGTGCTGGATCTTGGTGCCCAGCACTGACCCTGAAAAGCAATTACAACTGTACTTACCGATAACTTGATTTTCCTCCATAGGATAACATTGCCTGGTTTTCTCCAGAAATTCTTCTAAGTGTCAATTTTTGAAACATACAAATATTCCTTAAAAATCGCCTGAGTAACAAAAACGATTTCTTCCAACTGTTTACAGGAAATGCACCAGGGCTGAATCCAGGATCCAGCCCTGAGTAAGAAAATCATACGCAAAGTAATTGATATTGCATTTACTTAAAATTCCCCATTGAGCTCAATGTTATAATTGTGTTTGAATTGTGTTGCCTATTGCAACAACTGTAACTATTGCATTTAAAAGTCTATTGCTTATTGAAAGTATATAACTAAAGCATCTCATTCTGAGAAAGTATTTTTATACCTACTTGTGGTTCTAAAATAAAACAACAATATATTTTTATATACAAAACAATTGGCCTAGAGTTAGGTTCTTGAGTGTGTGAGACCATTTGCTGACTGAGTGTGTACAACAAATGCTTTACACTGTCCTCTGATACTGCCTTACTGCTCGACCAAGCTACCACTTTAGAGAGTAAGGTTATATCCAACTTTAGCCTCTGCCAAACCTCTGGGGACTGTGGACTCTGTGCACACTGAACCTTACTTTGGTTCAGTATATACAGAGCCACTTTCTTACACTTTGCCTAAGAGGCGTACTGATATTCAAGGATAGAAGTGTGGCATACAACGCCAGTTTCAGCAACAGAAGTTTTAATAATACTACCTTTCCCTAAAAGATATATTGAACATTGAAAAGAGACATTACGCATCGGATTGATTATTAGGACCCGCTGGGTCGGAAGTATCACCAGCTGAAAGGTCCGAAGACTTGCTGTTTAAGGCTCTTTACTAAAATTCCTTTATTTTTGTAATCCCATTGCCTGTTAATCCGCACAGCTTTTTGCCTGGCAGTCATGATTGACAGCATTCAGAATCACTCAAAAACAACCCAATTTCCGTTTTTATCCACATTTAAAAATAAATACAGACAGAAAAATAAATCGTTTTCTGTCTGTATTATCTGTAAAAATCAGTCAAAACGGAAAACGGGGAGCCTTAATTATATCCTACCTGGGAGTATGTGTCAAGCGGGAAGGGCCTCGAAATATTCTTCAAAACCCCCACCCATATTTCTAATAATCACACTGTGAATACTTTTACATGTTAGTAAGGCCTGCCTGACCATAACAGTATGTTTGGCAATCATGTATTTGACTGCATTTTAAAACGGTAACAGAACTTAACTGCGATGTTTAAATAAGTCAAGACATATTTAAACATTGCCAACTTAATACAATAATTGTGAAAAATTTTAGAGGTGAGTTGATGATTTTATTTTTAATTGGGAGGGCGCGACATTAAAAAGTTTGAAGAGCACTGGACTAGATATACAGCACCATTTTGAAAGCGGTGCTTGTAGTGCACAGTGCAGACAAAGAATGAATAGAGGAAGACTAGATCAGGTCACTGTCACTAACTAGACTTGCAAAGGAGGACATCAGCTTCCCTGTAGGAGGAACCTATGTGGCAAAAACACAGAAGTGGTTATTTGTCACCCAGGAAGATCAGCAAGAGGGAAGACACTGAACTGGGTGGGTTACTATTGTACCGGAGTACTGAAAACTATCTGCTAGGAAGAAGCATAGGGGTGACCAGAAGAGTAAAAGATATAGAGAAGGGATGTCGTTGTAGTGTTCCCAAAAAGATAATTTGAATAAATACGATCAGCAGTGGATCACATTCTCTGTGACAAAATCACTGACAACAGAATCGTTTCAGCAACAGATTATTTCAGCCCTTTAAATACCAGAATGCCAATTTAAAAGAGTCGGGTTGATATTTCTCAGGTTTTCTGCATCAAGGCTTTGAGAACAACCTGATTATTCAAAAATTAAGGTGTCACTTCCTGTACATAGGGTAAATCCAAGCAGGTGCTTATGTTAAGGAGAAGAGAATGAAGAAACAGAGTTACACATTGCATGGTGGAAAACAATAATTACACAATATGGACCCATGGTAGTGTCTTTGAAAACAAACAGAACACAAGACTACAGATTGGCAAGCTCTCACAGAATTACAGATTGTTTTGAAAATGGCTCTATACTTTTTGGAGTCTAAGTGTAGTAATTGAAGTTCACCTATGGGTCCTGGTGGAATAAATGTTATAAAATGTTTTGACCATCAAATTGAATTGTGACACAAATGTATGAAATGCAAACATTAGAAAAGCATACAGGTGTCCTAAAGGAAATAAGAGAAGAAAGAAAGAAAGGTACATGAACAGGGAGTGTTATTCTTCAGAATGTAGATGATAAAAATGGCTTCTGATGGGCTGCAGTTTAATACAAAAATATCAAAAGAAGAAAAAAGGGCTTAATTTTATTGATGTCTCACCAAAGGCCAAGCAGAGGAGGCCAGATCTTCAAGCAAGTCATTGCCCTCATAGCCTAACAGTGCAAGCATTCGTACTGTGCACTGCACACTTTTGTTTTTGTAACAAGGCCTAGTCTAGCTTAACACACAAGAACAATATCCACATAGGAGACAGCCAAGAACACTGACGGAAAAGACCACTAATTAGCTTGAAATGTAAAAAGGTAGAGGCTATCACTGCCTCTGAAGTTGCTGTAAGTCTTTGAATGTGTTTATGTAGCTGCAACCCACTTTTGAGCTTCTTTTATACGTGGATTTCACTTGAGGGGTGGAATATTGTCGTACTTGTCGATGGATGGTGAAAACAATTCCACTTTTTATAACACCATTCTCTCCATTAGAGAACTTTAACCTTAACCACTGAAAAATTAATCTCCACAATACCAGCAATGCAACCAGAAAGCATTTTGATGGTGATTTCAAAATTAATATAAAGTTGTAGATTGCAACTTCAAACATGAGTCTTGAGTTACCTTTCTGACAAGGCGAAGCGCTTGGGTCCTTTCCACTTCATTACTCTGTTGTATATCAATGCATCTAAACAGAAAAATAACATATGTTCATATGAATAAGCATTCATGAAATCCATTGTGAGTGTTGGCACGGTAATAGCACATGCCCATCAGAAACCATAAAACGTTTGTCTCTACAAAACATTACACATGCGCAAGACCGAGGAAAGTTTTCAAGACAGAAGTGAAATAAAATTATTCGGGGATGTTGAAAAGGAACAGAATGATTACATAAGAAATCAGGGTGTTCTAAACCAAATATTCAATTTATTATCAAAGTTAAATAAAGCCATTAAAAAATGACCACTATCCCCAGTAAGGAAAGAAATTACAAATTCAGAAAAGGCTGTTGGTGGCGTAGAAAAGCAGACTGGATTGCTCGTGTCATGAATGTGCTACAAGAAGACAATACATTTGTTAACATGTCTACACCTCAATCTTTAAGCACTTCTCAATTAGAGTTCCTAAAGAAGCTGATTAAAGGTAGCCATATGGTTAAGGGCGGTGAGTGGGAATAGATGGGATGAAATTGGAGGGAGACGAAGCTAAGTTACTTAACTTTAACAACACATTTTGAATATCTAATTTCAATTTTGAAAATTGCTTAAAGAAAGAAAACCGTAACAGTCAACATTTTCTAATGCAGCCAGTATTGCCAAAACAACCAGAATAAAAATCCATCTAATATCAATGAAAGAAAAGGTGTCCTTGATAAGGCTGTGACTACAGTGAAAAAATTGACATTTTCCAGAAGCTGCATGCCAACTGTAGTTTGTTGGGAGTCAGAACAGAAAGGATCCACAGAGAACTCACTTCCGACTAAGTTCCAGGTAAACGGGGAGTTGGTGGGATGCTGTTAAAATAAAAGAGAATGCTCATGACAGAGAACTAGAATTACAGATAGCTACCTTTTTCTTCTCCATCATAGTATTCTCTACGATATTTAAAATAGAACTGAGTAACAAGCTAAAACCCCTACTTGAGATGGGGACTAGAAACATAGCACAGTAGTTGGACAACTTTTATTATTATGAACGAATCTTCAGGCAGCTGCCCTACAAATATCCAGTATTTGAATATTCCTCCTCCCAACAGCGGTGGCTACATTTTCCGTTGGGAGAATGGACAATAGTCCTCCCCGACAATGGTCTACTAGTTTTCTGGTAGTAAACAATGAGACTTTCCATCAAGATGGCCTACATAGAGGGAGACACACCAGCACAAATAGCTGTATAACAAATATAAATCGGTAGTGGACTAAAAAAAAATTGAAATTCTCTTACAATCCCTTTAGAAGTCCTGGGTATAAAAGGACTTGGGAAACTGGAGAAAAAAAGTTGCCAAAGAAACTCTTTAGGGGTTCGATGTGCTAAAGGTCAGGCTGCAAAGCAATAATTGCTTTTGCACACCGACTGCTTTGTGACCCATCCTTCATTTTGCACTGCAACAGATATAAAAATGCACTGCCATGCAAATGCACATTCATTCAGGGTGTCTGTGAACGTAGGGACAGAGGTCTATGAGGGACTGAGGCAGAGCTCCATGCCTGTATTTTCAATTGCCTTATGCCGTTTAAGGGACAGAGGCTGCATTCAGAAAATAAAATTGGATGTTTCGATGGGATACTGGTGGAACATTCTATGGCCCACTACCTAATCTCCCCCAAGTCTCTCTCAGGCTAATTCTAAGAAAGCTGCCAGGCTCCTTCAATCATAAATAGTGCTTGAAAAGCCACACTCCTTCCACCAATCTGAGAACTGTAGGTTGAGAAATGAAACATGATAATTTGTAGCTAGGTGAACCATCAGGATCCCATGTTTTCGAAGCATTGTCTTAAAAAGCCTACTTTCTGACGAAAAACTTAAGACACATTGATAGGACTGACAAAGTGTTAAGTAAATGAGAGGGAAACGGCGTTTACAACGCAGTGCTTTTACAACGCGGTTGTTACAACGACCGCGTTGTTAGTACGCAATACCTTTACATCGCAAGTCATTAGAACGACTTGCTGTAGGGGGCGCTAAGGTATTGGATATGAAATCCAACACCTTCCCTGCTGTTGCGCAAACTGGAGTAGGAATAGTAAATAATACTATTCCTAAGTCCAACGCGCCCCCTACAGCAAGTCGTTGTAATAGTACGTGATGTAATAGCATGCGTTGTAACATGCTATATTCAAATGAGATGACGGAGGTGGTTGTTAAAAGTTAGGAGGGTACTTAATTTAACATCTGGTAAAGGAGTGAAAGATACTATACATCAAACAAAAAGATACTTTCAGCAATGGAGGTCATACAATATATTTGCTGAAGCTCACTGATGCAAATACTGTTCTTATGAGAGATTCTCACATAGAAATACCCACGGTTTATGTGCATTTCATAGAGTAATCCATGCATCAGGCATTGGAGATTCCATACTTGTATTTAACAGGTGGATGGACCAGAGTTAAAGTAAAACTGGTTACTTTGGAATATTGAGAAGTGACAGGGTTTTGAAGCATAGCCTTGAGTAAATCTTATGTTTTTAAACCTCAAAAATGAAAATGTTTAACAGGCTGAATTGAGTTCAAGACCTTAATTGTCAACGCTTAAGAATTTACAATTTGAATAAAAAGAACAAAATGCTTTATACCCATGCCATACTTGGACAATGTGTTCTGTTTAAGAGTACTACTTGAGAACTGTATGTGATGATGTATTTGCCCGTCAATTATATGCAACAGATTCATACCCTAGAATGTATATTTACAGTTCCAGTTGTATGCCGTTGTATGTAGCCTCAAATAAAAGAGTGATCCCCATCTCCTGTTCACACTCCACTGTAGGTTTATAACAGAACTGCCCTTTACGTCAATTTGTGCGCCACTCAGAAAAGGGTAAAACTATATAGTGGCAGGTATTGAAAGCAAGGGAGTGATGCACAGGGAGTTGGCTGTTAACAACTAATCATCAAGGTTGGCATAGATGCAATCGAGAAGGGCCACCACTATTAGGTTACCTAAAATCGAACACAAGTACATGCCCATGTCACTATGATCCAGAACATTCTATACCAATCCTTCCTGAATGAAAAACTGCAGTCCTTGTACCATCTGTTACCATTCATTATCAGGGCAGATGCAAAGACAAGTTGAGTAAAATTTGGGACCACAAATAGGTAAACACTTCTTTTTTTACCTCCTCCCTTTAATTGTTTTCCCTGCACGGAATGGCATGAAAATCGGTATGACGGAGCTTAGATACATACGCACGGTCAAGTGCCAAATCTGGAGCAGACCAGTCCATGGAGCAAACCAAAAAAACTACATTTTTAACGGAAAGTGCCGCGCATCCATAACTACAAATGTATATATTGAGGTGTTTTTATGCACAAAATGCATGGATATAAAAAACATATTTCACAGGCAGCACACGTGAAATCATAAACACAGTCTCCAAACCACTCTGCAGAGCTTAACCATTGTCAGCGCTACTAGGAGTAAACAGTGATAGAGAGCCGCACGACAACAAGGTTATGTTAAATTATGCAGCAAGAAAACACAAATTACACATCAATTATACTGCATTGAGTGGCATATTCTTTGGTAGCATTATATTAATAATTAAAGTCAGCAAATGTGTCAAGAACGACAAATTTACACTATGCAGTAAAAAACACAAATCCGCTGGCCCGCCCACTGTCTCAACAACAATCTGTTCATGAAACGCAAACAAAATCTAATTATTCTAACTCAGAGCAGTGCCCTACTACGGAATGTGTTTTTCAGAAAGCAAAGGGCACTTTTCTCTAACATTCTATATTCTTAACTACATAATTAGGTGTTGTTCTCTTCTTTTTAATGTAAACAAAAAACAATAGTCCATTGTTTCTCTTATTATTTCCAATAAACAAATGAAAAACAATTTTCTTCAAGCCAACTAATCCAAAATAAGCACGTAATATAAAAAAATACAGAATGCGTAACATGATACTATATTTCCACCTTAGGGCCCAGGTTACATAAAAAACCCACTCAGCTTTTGGCATTTAAATGCCATGGTACAAGAAAGGTATCAGGATTGCAAATTGGACAAATGTATTTTTAAATAGATACATCAAAAACACAAAAGGCCCAATTAAAATGAAAGTAATAAATCTGCGCTCACAGATTTACACCTACTTGCAAGTGCAGATTTATGACATTCTGGAATCCACTAACAATCCCAGGAATACTTAAGGGAAGCTTGGCTATGTACAAGTTTCTATGCAACATTCCCAGCAGGATCTTATTCCTGTTTGAAATTCTCCAGAGAGGAGCACTTTGCACAGGAGGAATAGGATCCCCTGTGCAAACACATTTGTTTCCTGCCACTGGTAAAAAAAACACTTCCCCCTACAACCCAGGGCAAATCTGGAGGTAATCCGTTCCCCTTCCTACTCTGGAAGAGGAGTAACACTAAATATTAACTGGACTAAATCTTTTCCAGGGTGGAAAGGGTAATGAGAATTTGTTAATGTCAACAAACACCCAGGGCTAACCTATGCTTAGGGGACACCAACTTCCATCCTTTCAGTTGGAATTCCAGGTGCGGAGAACTCTGCACTCATGGTGGAGATTTCTGCACTCATAAATGGACCTGCCAGGAAGTCCTTTGTGAATTTCTAGCAGGCTTATGTACGGCAAATTCGGTTATGTTTATAACTAAATTAACCTCTGTGAATGGAGCATGATGGGCCCAATTTATCTCCAGACATGGAGTTAATATAATTCCGTCAGAACCCTTTCATAAAATACAACCACAAAGGTATGGCACTGCTGCACTTATCAATGAGCCACCTGAATAATTTTTAAAAACTCTACATAAACTGAGTCATTGCTCCAACAGTAACCATACTGTTGCAGGTATCTTTCATTATATGCAAATCCTACAAATGCTGGCTTGAGCAAGAGTATCAAACTTCTTCACAGTCATACAGTGTGCTAATGAAGACTTAACAAATAAAAAAAAAAAGAATTACCTGGCAATCAAATAATCTACTTTCAGCCTTAGCACCTTCTGCAAAATACTGGAGTCACGTATGAGATATCTAAGTGCACGAAGCCCTGCTGCACGCACTTCTTTTGCTTCATTTAATAAAGCTAATCGTAGACTGCAGAAGGAAAAAAAGACAACAGTTTTATCACAATAGCATACAATAAATCAAGGCAATCAACATTTGTAGTTTAATATCTTGAAAGATAGTTGAATAACATGCTGCATCATTACCTAGCGGCATCTTTACCTCACATTCCACTGCATACAGGCTCCACTGAAGGTACGATCTGACTGCTGTGACCCAAGCTATTAGTACATCTCTCGACTTTGAACCTTCTTGAAATTCAATTGTTTGATATGCTGAACACAAGGTGAGACCCCACAATAATCCCATTTTAATCCCATTACAGTCCATAAAAAAAATACACTCAGCATACTGCATTCATGAGGATGTGTATGGCCTAATTCAACATCTTTCAAAATTGCATGGAGTAAGAAGGTGGGAAACGATCAAGATTTACAGTCACTCCCCTTCTAATCAGCTAAGTACATTAATAGTTTCCATGGTATAAAGAACCACACACGTTTTTCAATTTACTATTTTACTCCCCTCAGTTGATTTATGGTGCCTGCACCGGGTCCAGATTGCCTTTTCGCATGCTCTAAGTCAATTTGCTGACGCATGAAAATTCAAACCTGTGCAACAGCATTTTGAAGTAGGATGATGCTCTTTTATTCTCCTAGATACAAACATTACAGGTAGTTTAGGTTATTAGAAATTTCTGAAATTGGGGGAGCAGGAAGTCTACAGTCCTAATACTCTAAAATAGTTAGACAAGTCAATGCATAATGTATGGACGATCGATACATGGACATATCTAAACAACATCATTACAAATTTAATGAATGCTAGCGTGTTTTGAAGGAATACATAATCCACACTCGGTCATTGCATGATAACCCCCCAGTGATTTATGAAATGATGGGATTTATTTATTGTTGGGATTAGGTCTTAATTTAGTCAAAAGAAAGCGATTAACCAGAAACTTTTTCGTTCAAAATACATATGCTGCCCAGCCCTAAGTAGCATTATAAAAATACTTGCTTACCCAAGGACTCAAATATCCTATTTCAATGAGCCTTTGGATACAAGGTAGATTTGTGTTGATGCGCTATTATTCCCAAATTGTTTTACACAAACCTGTGTCTAAAGCATATGCGAACATTACTTTGTGAAAAGGAGGTATGTTTTCATAACCTCTTATGATATACATATCGAACATAGCGAGCTATGCATGTGTAACTATAACCTGCCCAAGTGAGAAAATGAGTATGTTAAGAAATTTCACTTCAGCAAAGTTTCAAATACAAAATTATCTGCAAAAGCCTCTGTAGAACAAGTGTCCAAGGCCGTTTTTTAAGGTTAACTTTGTTTTTTTGGTTTGCAAGCATAAGAATAAAACATTGCGCGTAACGGACATTCCCATATCTCGTCTACAGAGATGCCTTTCCCTCCCCCTGCAAGTCAAGCCCGTACAAACATGTATGAGCCCCGGTAAGTCTTTCAGTAGCGATCGGGGGAGCAAGGACTGCTAAGATAGAACATGGGATTGACCCGGCCAAGCATTATAAAAAGTCCATAGAAAGAAAACCCTCTGAACCCCCCCCCTCCCCGAACCCCCATCCACCCTCCCCGATGTGCTGAGTGAATGCCTCTGAAGAGCCCTATGTAAGGGTCGTCAATTACTTGGCGGGTTGGGTGACCTCAGTCGCGGATTGTGTGTCGGTGAGCCGGCGGAGGTATTTTGGGCATGTCACCTCATTCATTTCTAACGCTAGTAGGGACAATAAGGGACGCCAGACGGTTCTGAATGAGTCTGCTGAATTCGTTAGGGTGGCTTGAATGCGTTCCATGCCTACAATATACCACAATTTATGTAGCCATCCTGTGTGGGTCGGTCGGGTTTGTGTGCCCCATAGGGAGAGGATGTGCTGGACAGCTGCTCCCAATGCCAGGCCCATCTGTTTACCCCGTATCGACTTCAGTGGGTACGTGATTGGGTTGGGGAGCCCTAAAAGTGTGTAGGAGGGGAATCGGGGAATTTCGGTCTCAAAATGTCTGTTGATGTCGTCCAGAATAGAGCTCCAGTAATCCGTCAGTTCCGTACAGTCCCAGAGTAGGTGGGTCAGTGTACCCTCTGCATCACAGCACCGCCAGCACGTCGGGCTACTGTCCGGGTTCCCTTTATGTAGTCTGGCTGGAGTCAAGTACCAATATGTGGCAACTTTGACCGCCGCTTCCCTACTAGCCGTGTTACGGGCGGTGTGGTTGGCCCGGAAAGAAACATCGCGCCATTCTTTCTCCGTAAGTCCCTCCCAATTTCCCGCGCCCAGCGCCTTTGTCCTGCAGAGGGTGAGGAGGGAGCCGGTGGACGGAGCATATTATACAGTTCAGAGATCATCTTCTTATCAGAAGATTTTGTTAAAAGCCATCTCTCGTATGCTGTGAGCTTTCTGCCGACCAGCGGCCGCACGTCAGGATTGAGGAGCCAGTGGCGGAGTTGGAAGTATTGGAATCGGTTTGGTGCTATGATTGCGTAGGATTGTTTTACGTCGGCAAATGAGAGAAACCACTCCAAATCGAAGAGATGGCCCGCTGACTTTCAGTCCGTGACCCGCCATTGCGGGAACGCCCGGTCCTCTAACCCTGGTGTAAACTCTGGGTTGTCGAATAGGGGTGTCAATGGTGAGGGGGAAGGATGTGAGTCTTCGTTTGACGGCTACTGTATCCCAGACTCGTAGTAGCGTGTTCGTGATTGGAGAGCCCTTGAGATTTGGCGGTCTATCTGGCCTCTTCAAGAACGGCACCTTCCACAGGGAAAGCTTCGCTAGTGCCCGGTCCTGGAACAGCCACCGTTTTTCAGATTCAGGTCTGCTCCATTCCACCAGGTGTCGGAGTTGGGACGCTCTGAAATAGTCCAGGAAGTTTGGGATACCCAGTCCTTCTTCATCGGGAGGTCTGTGGGAGAGATCTCTGCGCATACGAGGGCGTGCCCCTGCCCAAATGAAGTGTTGCACCGCTCCCTGTAGCTTGTGAAGGGTCCCCGGTGGGGGCCAGGCCGGTATGGTCTGGAAAATATAGAGCGCTTTGGGTAGGATACTCATTTTTATAGCGGCAATCCGGCCGAGGAGCGACAGTGAGTGCTTGTGCCATTGTCGGAGGTCTTTCTGGATTTGGGAGAGGAGTTTAGTATAGTTCTGTGTGACTGTTCGCGTGATAGAGGGAGCTAAGTCTATCCCTAGGTAAGTGATTGTGTCACAGGTCTGGAGCTGCAGTTCAGGCCCCATTGTCGGGATCGCTGTGGTAGGCCCCTCCACAAGGCCCACCGCGCTCTCCACCACAGGCAGTCTCAGCGGCAGGCTAACGACGAGGGGCCCGCAGTGTAGCTCCGTCTATGCCCCTTCGATCTCGCCTGGCCTCGGCAGTTAGTCTGCTGGTATTCGTGCAGCCTCGATGGTCGGCGCTGCCCTCAGGAAGCTCCTCTGCGCCACTCTGAAGATGGCGGCGCCCTTCCGTGGAGCCAGGCGCCCACCACTCGCACCTTCGCCGGATTCTCAGCCGGTTAGCTCCTTCTGGTGCAGAGCACGCCTAATGTGGCTTGTGTTAGAGGGTTGTGACCCTGCACCGCTATCCGCCAGGGATCATATGCGCCGGGGCCCTCGCAGCGCGCCCCAGAACACTCCCTACCGGCTGCTCAGGCGCGATGGGGGCTCGCCGGTCCCGAGCTCCGCCGCCTCTCGGCTATGCCCGCTCCACCGTTGTCGCTCGGGGCACTCCTCTTGTGCTGGGCGTGCTCCAGGCGCCGGTGTCCCTCGCTCCGCAGTTAAGGGCCCCCTGGGTGTAACCGCGGCGGCCGCACTAGTCGCAGTCTGGCCTGGGCGCCATTTTCTCGCGCCGCTTTCTCCTTCGCCGGGCCGCCTGGTAGCGCCGAACGGGACCGGAGCCCTGCAATTTCTGCTCCCTGGGCAACCCTCCGTTGTAGCTCTCCGTTTCGTCGCCTGTGGCGGCTTTTGCTGGGGTCAGTAGCTGGGAAATGACCGGGCGGGAAGGCCAGGAGCAAGGAGCCTTCGAGACGTGCGACCTAACAGATCGCCATCTTGGCCACGCCCCCCCCAAGGCCGTTTTTTTAGAGTTTATCTTGCTACAACAGCAATTTTTTGAGAAATGTTCTTTCTGTAAATTTCTCCAAATTCATAAAGAGACCATCGTTTTTTTTTAAAGCAAAATACTTCACAAAGTTGGGAAAAGCCAACTTTGCAAAATCTTGCACACCCTCATTTCAAGGAACCGATGTATATCTGTGATTTTGGTGCACTGAGCTTTCATGTTGGCATGAAAAAGAGGCAGAAAAGTATGATTTCACACTGCACGAAGTTTCAGCAACCTACTCTTCTTCATACGAACAACTGCAAGTTTGTCTAAAGACGACTGCTTTCATCTTCTTTGGATTTACAGCTGCATCGTTCATGTCTGGATACTGAGAGACACTTTAAAGAAGTTCTTTCAGGATGGCACTGGTTTGTACCAGCTCAGTATCACTCTAATGTGTGTATTCCATAAAAGAAAAAGCCCCTTTTTGCCATGGTCACACCCACTTTTTGACACTGGCACTGATGTTTTTCCAACTGATGTGCACTGGGTCCCTGCTAACCAGGCCCCAGTGCCAGTGCTCTTACTCTAAAACAAGGTAAAATGTAATACAATTGGCACACACTTTGGCACCCCTGTAAGTCCCTAGTAAGCTGCACCCCTGGTACCCAAGGCATGAGTACCAAAGAGAGTCCCCAAGGGCTGTAACATTTCTTATGCCATGGACCCCAATACAAACTGTATGCAGCCTGCCACTGTAGACTGCGTGTCATGGTGCAAACCATGAGCGAAAACAAGACATGGCACACATTGTGTGTCATGCCAACGTCACTACATGTAATATATTTAAGTCACCACTAAAGCAGGCATTGTAGCCCTTAGTCAGGGTGCATTCTATTACACGTGAGGGCATATCTGGCTGAGCAGATATGCCCCTGTGCTGTCTAGTTCAATTACTAGATGGTACAAGTGAACAGGGAAGCCATCTTACATATGTGTACTTGGCACTGGTCATTATGAGTTCCCCAGACACATGATGGCTTTACTGAAACCTATAGTGTTTGGTATAAAACATCTTGTCTTGATAAATCTGTACTGATGCCAGTACAAGATTTATTATGATATGCATCCAGAAGGCACCTTAGCAGTGCCCGTCGAAAAACATACCATTATCTGGTGTGCTGGCTGACTGATATCGTCCAGCCTGCCACACAAAGGCATGTTTCTGGCCCCTTGCAGGTGTGAGCCCATGCTCTCTGAGGCCAGAAACAATACCTGCTCAGGAGGAAGGTGTTCGCCCCCCCTACAGCAGTATGGCTAGTGATTTGGCAGATCAAAGCCAGGGGCTTAAACCCCCTGCTGACTGATACACGACCCGACTTCCCCCAGACCTGGGAGATGACAACCACTGCCCGAGGCTCATTTGACACCAGGCCAGGCAGGAAATTAGCTATGTAGTAAGTGTGACACCACCAGGCTAGTCACACCCCTAAAGTGGGCTACCGGATTTGCTCCACAAAAGAAGGATTCCACCATCTTGTTTTTGGTGGAATTAGGATCTCTGGGGCAGGGTTATGCCCATTCCTCACAAGTAGTAGTCATCTAGTGGGTGTAGTGCCCCCAAGGGTAAGCAACCAATTGGCAACTACCCTTCACTCCCTTTAACGCTCCTAAATTAAGTAATTAGGTGGCACCAGGAACTCAGATTCGCCTGACTAAAGAAGGTCAAAGAACGCAAGAACTGTTGGCTAGCTGAGGACTTGGCGCCAAACCCTGCCTGTCTGCTCCTTTCTCGACAATTGCAAAGATCAGACTCGTGCTGCAGCTGTGCATCCTCCAAAAGACTCGGAGGGCTGCCAGCACTTTGCCAACCAGCCAGCATCGCTCTTGAAGTGGAGGAGCCACTTCCCTGCAGCCACCGACCGCACAGTCTGGTTCACTTATCTGCTGACCACCAGGTCCACCAACAGAGCAGCAGCCCAGGAGGAGGTCACTCCGTGTCCAGGAGGCCAGCCCTGTCACCCCATACAGTCTTCGAGACGCTGATCCACACCGGAGGCTCCTTCCACCCGAGGCACCGAAGTCTGTTGCAAGCACCAAGGCTTGTTTGTGTTCAGTCCGAACACCACCGCCGTCAAAACCGACTTGCATGTCAAGGGACTCCAACAGAAGCCAGCTCCACACCAGAAGTCGTCATGCTGGTTCTTCTTCCTCTCCTGCAGGTGCACAGAGAACTGTGAGAGCCTCAAACTCGCCGACTCACCGGACAAAACACTTATGCACCCTAGCCCCTCAGCCAGAGTCCATTGAAACTGACAGTGTCTCTGTGATCCTGAGACTCTTAAGAGCTGAGCCCCCCTTTGGGTTCTGCCGGACTGGTCCCCCGGTCCCTCATTGCAGTCTGTCTTTGCAGGTACTGTTCCCCATTGACTTGAACGTATAGCATTCGAGGCTACTACTGCTGGAAGCACCTCTGCACCCACACACCCCACGGCAGTTAAGCCTGAACTCTTGGTGCTTTCTTGGACCTTGGCCCCTTCTTACCCTAAGTCCAGAGGAACAGTCCTGTAAGTCGTTTGCAAGTGACCCTATGCCGTGTATCTTTCTCCCATGGGATAACATAATTGCGTTCGAGGCTCATGCCTCAAATCTAACAGCTGGATTTTCTGAGTGTCTGAAAATTTCAGCTAACACGAGAAGTACTTACCTGATCTAGAAGATCTTGGTGTCTAAATTAATATAAAAATCTGTATCATTTTTAGGTCAAGCCTGAGTCAGCGCGCATGCGCTGCTCAGCAAGACTGCTGTAGTAGAGTATGGAAGAGAAGCCTTCTTAGGTCGAGCTTGAGTCAGCACGCATGCACTGCTCAGCGAGACTGCTGTAGTAGAGTATGGAAGAGAAGCCCCGCCCACCCTCCGCCCAAATTTGTCATTGGCTTCCGTCTTTGTCCTTCATAAATGCAGGCTTCTGATTCAGTAATCAGCTTGTTAGTCCCTTCTTAGTACTGCCATGTCTTCATTTGTAACCTCCCATTGCTTCTGGCCCCTTTACTTTGGTTGTTACACAGTACGTGTGCTTAAGTCTGTAAGCACTATTTTCTTTGAGTTTCTCTAATTTTCCTGAACACGCCACATGGCGCTTTATCTTTAACATGGTGCCCTTGCCCCTTTCTCTTGTTGTACACGGGCGCACCCAGTGAACAATGGCACCTGCGGTTTAAAGACCTTCATCTCCGTCCTGCCCCCCCAACCCCGCGCCACGCTTTACCTTTCAGCACGCCCGCTTTTAAATTAACAACATGGGCGCCGTGCTTAATATATTAGCAGGCGCCCGCTTTTATTGTCTTATTTTATTATCATTACTGTCTACTGCCTTTGTTCCTGACGTCAGGGCCGGCGCTCTGCCGAAGCTGGGGGGAGGGGTGGGGAGGCAGGGTAGGGCTCGGCCACCTCCTGGCAGGCGGTGTACGCATTAGCAGCAGCTCCTTGAAGTCCCGAGCATCGGCCGCATGCACTATAAACACACACGCACACACACTCTCTCACAGGCAGTGCTTGAAATGGAAAAATAGAAGTGCAGGTACTCTGTACTAGCGAACCTGCTTGTTACTGAGAAGTGCTGGTACTCCTTTTTATCGATCGAGATCCTTCCATTCAGTTTCCTTTGTCCCTTTCCATGTTTCTTTCCCACTGGTTGTTCTTTCCTTCCTTCATGGATGCTCTCTCGCACCATTTGCCTTTCACTCATTTTTATTTCATTACCATTGTCGTAATTTATCTCTGTCATGTGTTTGGCACCCCTTCATCCCAACCCTACAACTATGTCATGATGTCTTCTTCTCTGCATATTCATTAGCTTCTGCAGTGTCATATGGAGTAGTTAAAAGCAATTTTATCTGATCTTGTAGCACCCACGCTGAAGATAAGAGTAGTGGGTGATTCATTACACCCTTGCCGCGGTGTCAGCTTTGGGCATCTTTTCTGCACTTTCTACTTTGCGAAAAAACTCTTAATTTTGAGACCTCAACACACCTTGGGGATGTGGGTGCACGTACTCAGATTAGCCCCAATAGTGCACGCACTCAGAATTGCCCCAGTAAAAAAAAAATTAAAAATCAGCATTCTATTATTTGGTTTTGAGTTTAAAACCTAAAACGAGACTCTAAGACTTTTCATAGTATTTGGGTGTAGAATCCAGACTGGGGGTGGGGGCAAGATAATGCGAGGGGCGCTAGAAGAAAAAGCAGCAGGAAATTCAGACTTCGCCTTTCCATTTATCTATGTACTCTCTGCCCTTCTCTTTCCCCTTTGCTCCTCTGTCCTCAATGCAATCTCTTCCTTGGTCTTCATTCACCTTTTTCTATTCTCCACATTCTTGCATGCCCACTCTACTCCCCCACCTATCTGGACTCACTGAACTCACTTTTCCACATCTCTCATGTTTCCCAGGTCCATGCGTGAGGCGCTCAACCTATCCAGATTATTACTTTGCATTTTGGGACTCGTAGTCCCAATTTTATAATGGGGTAAACGCAACTACACGTCCCAGAATGCAAATCAAAACTAGGATTTGATGGGCTACTCAAGCATGGATCTGGAAAGCCTGAAATGTGACCATTATGTACGAACACGTTTACGATATCAAGTTGCTCCATTTTAGCACGGAAAAGCACACCCAGTCAAGAAAGACATATAGTTCACCCAGTCATGCTATTATCTTTGGATACTTATACCTCGAGTTTGGCTCATCCTTTTATACAATCAGGGTATAAACCATCAAAACACAAACGTGTCTAGATCAACTACTTGCACTTGACATGGGACAATGTGATATGTGATGCTTTTCCTCACACCTCTCACCCTTTGAAATCTATCCGTGTAAACTGGGCTTTAACCGCATTTCCTTTTTTTTTATGTGCACTGTCATTTTTCAATCCAACAATATTTTAGATTAGAGTAAATGTATTAAAACAAGATCGGAGGACGGATCTCACTAGGAACACGCACTTAACCTGCAGTCCTCCGTCAATAACACACACAGGTGCACACGACAAGCACCCCATGACGCAAATGACCTCTATTGGGTCCATAGGAATGGCACAAGGCTCACTCCTCCTTTGGAGCTCCCCCTTTTAGAAAAGCCCCTAACCCCATAGTGAGGATGTCCCCCTCTCTGCCTCCCTTCTCTTTCCCTTTTCTCTTAACCCCTTATTTCCTCCCCCACTGCCACTGCCACTCACTTCCCATTTTCCTTAGTCTCCTGTGTCCACCCCTTTTTGCTTATCCCAGCCTGTTTCTTGCCTCCTCTCTCTTCCTCCTCCGTTTCCCCTGTCGATTTAAACATCCCTGGCCAGCAGCCACGTGCCCATCTGTTCCTTATTTCAACATTAGGGCGGATTATGTATGTTTTCCTACATATGTGACTGGTCTCACAAGCCCTCTGATAATAATATTATTTGGGCGTTCTAAACTACTGGACCATAGGGGTCCACCCAAAGGTAGCTCCTTTTTACACAAATGCCAGCATCTCAATGTGGAGGTCATAACACAACTAATGATTTCGGTAGGTAATAGTCATTGGGTACAGGTATTCTTGCCTGCACCCCAAGTTGAAGAAACTAGGCATTAGGCCTCCCTGATGAAAGTGTCTATGTGTGAGATGTGTAGGAGGAGTGCTTTGGTACACGAGTGGTGTAGTACTCCAGCACTGGCATCCCCTGGTGTGGGAGTACCCCAGGCTTGTAGGGTGCTTTATTGGGTAGGCTTTATTTTGAAAGTGAGCAGTCTCCTCTGTCCTGCACCCGCACCCACCCTCCCTCCCCCATCCCCCCGCCCTACTGCTTTCTCCTCTCCTCTGCCTGCCTCAAACCTTGTAAGGCAGGTGTTGTGTCTGGTCAGCATATGGCCAGAGAGAAGGGATACATTAACAAAAGATTGTAGCCGTGGGTATGACCACGACTAAATATCCTAAAAGATGAGATGGACAGCCAGTGTATGCCCCACAAACTGTATGTAGGTCTGGCAAGGAAAGCTGGGCCCTGAAAAAGTCACTAGACTGGTTTTCATGCCACTAAAATATACCTACATAAATATTGGCTTGGTCTTGACTGGATCCCTGTTATGGGTTGTTCTTACCGGAGTTCCATTTGTAATGGAATCTAGAACTTGTGTTAGAATGGACATTCTGGCAGAGCATTCTTGGAAAGGCAGTTAGTCAGTGTGCTGCCTTTTTTGAATTAACAACAACTTTACTTCTCAAGACACCCGTCTCGTGTTGTTCTTCACAATACGTTTTTGGAGGCAGTTTCATATTAGCCGTTGGAAGTATCAGGCCCCGTTTGCGCGTTCTAACAGCCACGAGTTGGGTCCAAGAGCCCTGGTCCATGTGCCACTTTGGTCAGCAGGTTGTTACTCACTCCCTCCATTACATCACTCATCAACTGCACGCAAGCGCAAGGTCGATCCCCGGTTTATGGCATGTCAGTTATGCTCGGGGACATATTTTGGGAAGAGATTTTTAGATCGAGCCTGAATCAGCACGCATGCGCTGCTCAGCGAGACTGCTGTAATATATGGAAGAGAAGCCCCGCACACTCTCCGCCCATATTTGTCATTGGCTTCTGTCTTTGTCCTTCATAAATCCAGGCTTCTGATTCAGTAATCAGCTTGTTAGTCCCTTCTTAGTACTGCCTTGTCTTCATTTGTAACCTCCCATGGCTACTGGCCCCTTTACTTCGGTTGTTACACAGTACGTATGCTTAAGTCTGTAGGCACAATTTTCTTTATTGAGTTTCTCTTATTTTCCTGCACGCGCCACACAGCGCTTTATCTTAAACATGGCGCCCTCGCGCCTTTCTCTTGTTGTACACGGGCGCACACAGTGAACAATGGCACCTGCGGTTTAAAGACCTTCATCCCCGTCCTGCCCCCCGTGCGCTGCGCTTTACCTTTTAGCACGGCGCCCTCTTTTAAATTAACATGGGTGCCGTGCTTAATATATTAGCGGGCGCCCGCTTTTATTATTGCCTTATTGTATTATTTTATTATTATTATTGTCCTACTGCCTTCGTTCCAGATGTCAGGGCCGGCGCTCTGCCAAAGCTGAGGGTGGGGGCAGGGTAGGGCTCGGCCACCTCCTGGCAGGCGGTGTACGCATTAGCAGCAGCAGCAGCTCCTAAAGTCCAGAGCCTCGGCTGCACGCACTATAAACACACATGCACACACACTCTCTCACAGGCAGTGCTTGAAATGGAAAAATAGAAGTGCAGGTACTCTGTACTAGAGTACCTGCTTGTTACTGAGAAGTGGCGGTACTCTCCAATTAAAAGTATTAAATTTCTCTCGAGAAGTGCCGGTACTCTCCCTCTCAAAATAAAAAAGTGCCGGTACTCTGTACCGGACCGTACCGGACCATTTAAAGCACTGCTCACAGATGTATTTCTTCTGTGATGTACACATAGGTCTATTTCTGTTATGTACAATATTTTTGACCAGTAACTGGGCTCATCAGAGTTGACAGAGGTCATGCAAGTTTACAATAGTTCCTCTGTCACTTTAGCATTTCTTTCAGGAAAATATTTAAAGAAAAGGTCAAGGGTTAATGTTCACTACCTTTGAGCATAGGGTAAAATAAACAACTAGCCAGTAAAGAACACATATGGAGCCCTCAGTGTAACCGTACTGTGTGGAACTGTCCACTGCTCAACGTCACACATTGTCTGTTTAATGGGATTCAGGTATTTAGTTGACAAACGTGCAAAAGTGCATCTGTGCCACAAGACACGCGCCTCTCTATGGTTTAAACAGGTATCTATGCACTAGTGTTCACTTTTCCCAAAATATATGCAGAGCAAGGCCAGCCACGGCTTTCAAGCTGTCTTTTGTTTCCAAAGAGACCATTCCCGTGGTCTATTGTCGTTTCTATGCCAGTGGGTGACGTCCGAGAAGGGAAGCTTCAGCTCAGTACTACAGGATGTCTAACTGACGCCACGAACTAATAATGACAATGAAGGAAGCCTTCTTTTGTTAAAAAGAAAAAAAAAAAAAAAGAATACCTACATGCCTGTTAGCATTGCGCAGCTCTTCTTTCATGGTTACATACTGTCGTAATATGAGTACAATTGAGAACTACCCGAGATCTGCTGGGCGGAGAGATGAGGTAATGTAAACCTGTTGATGTGTTCCTTTAGGAGCGAGATTTGAGCCCATTTTATTTCGGAACTATTCTGCTGGGTTTAATGCGTCCGATTTGCAAATACAGCTGTGATTGCTTTTAAAAACGTATTTCATGCTTCGCTAATCTAAATGAATGAGCACTTTGTGCAAATTGGCTTTTTACAGCAGGCCACTGTGGCCTAAAATATCTGTGTCTTTTTGCTGTGGGGGCGGCTGGTGTATTAAACGGCCATACATGCTCCAACCCAACCACGTGCCATGATTGCAAAAGGTGTTGTGTAAAAAAACTTGAATGGAAACCAAAAATAGTTTCATTCTTATCATGGCTGCCTTTTTGTACAGTGTTTTCATTACTGGAAGGCGCCTGCCACAATTCTCAGTTGCTAGGGGCACACCTGTTACAGATAAAACTAAAAAGTGCGCTCTAGAAATAAGATTAATTTATCCATCCGCCCTATATAATTCCTTCAGACCCACCCACCCTTCCTTCCTTCCTTCTTTTTTCTCTCTCTCCTTCTTATTCCCTCGTTCCTCACGTCCTTATTGGCCTCATTAATCCCTCTTACCTCTTTTCTTTCTTCCTTCATTCATTCCTTCATTCATTCATTCCTAACCCTCCCTCCTTTTCCCAGTCTTCATTACTTCAACAATCTCTTCCCCTTCCTCAATTCCTCCTTTCCTCAAACACTTCCATCCTATTTACTTCCACTATCTCTTCAGCCCATATTAATCCTTTATTTTTCTTTATCATATATGTCGTACACAATTCTCCCAGAAGTAGCAGTTTGTTTCTGACTTGATACCATGGTGAGATATATATATATATATATAATAGTTTATAACGTGTTGGAAAAATACTGTGTATTTGTAGTAAGCCACCTTAATTTGACTGCTTTTCAGCCTGGTGTAAACGTTATGCGTAAATTTCTCACAAATGCTGTCCCCTCTGCTACTTTCTGGGCAACATTCTTTTTTTTGTGCGAAATAGGCATCAGGTCGGCATTGGTGTAGGTACACTTGGCTGTCCAGTAGCAACCTTTAAAAAATTACAGAGAGGTGAGGGTATTGCCACCCCTTGGTAAATCTCATAGGAAGTTCCTATAATCATCTACCTTCTTCACCAACATTTGTCTCCAACTTCTGGGTTTAAGTGCCAGGCCTTCTTCCACAGTTCCACCTCATCGGTGATACAATAAAAGATGTATTTCCACCCTGCTTAATATGGTATAAGGACGCCATTCATGTGCCAAATCCTAAAAGATACCTTTTAAGAAGCAGTAATATGCGATAATGGGCTGCGTTGCTAAATACATATAAGGTCCCAAAGGCGAGACCGATTGCATTGCAAATGCTTGTTATAAATTGGTGTTGGATTTCCTTATTGAGTGTCTCATTTATAGACTCCGTGTGTGTGTGTGCAACAGATGCCTAATACTCCCCTCTCATAAGCCTAAGGCTGCTCGACTACACTACCACAAATAGTGCACCTTGGGATTGTTAAAGAATGCCCCTGTATTCTAGTATGGGAAACCTGGGCTCTCTAAAAAGTGCACCGCATTTTGGTACATTATATGATGAGCCAGCTTCCTATAGCCCACGAATGGGGCAAGATGTTTGGCAATTTTGAGGAATTACTGTGGCCTGTTCCTTTTGACCTCTGATACTGTGGTTACTGGGCAGTATCCTTAGTGTTGTTGGTGTGTCATGGCCAATAATATTGTTGCACTCCTATTTCGTTACTCCCTATAGGGAATTTACTCTACAGGTAAGCTGCGGGTTAGAGACACAAATAAATAACACAAACAATATCTAGGTATAGAAATTACTTCTATAAAGGACTGGTCTTTATCTAAAACCTAAGAGCATCTTTGTGAGCAAGATGAGCAAGTTACTTACCTTCGGTAACGATATATCTGTAAGAGACATAGATTAGCTATAGATTCCATACCTTTAGAATTACCCCCAGACGTCAGACTGGATCCGGAGAATTTTTTTGTCAGCAGTACCCCTGCGCATCGAAAGGTGGCGTCGGTTGGCTCCGCGTTCGTCGTTGGCGTCGTGGTCGCCGGGATGACGTTGCGGTAGCTACTTAGACGCCGCACTCGCGCGCTGACGTCAGTTCTTTTACACGACATTCCACGCCAGAAGCACAGAGCCATGCAAGACACTGACCACTGGTGCACAAAACTAGGGCCCTGAAAAGGGATTCCCTGACCCTAGAAATCAGTTCGCAGAACGGGGAGGATGGGTGGGGCGATGAGGAATCTATAACTAAGCTATGTCTCTTACAGATATATCGTTACCGAAGGTAAGTAACTTGTTCATCTGAAAGAGACAATTAGTTATAGATTCCTTACCTTTAGAATAGACACCCCAGCAATACCAACCCCGGAGGTGGGTCTCCGAACCAAGTTCACACCAGAAAGTCCTGGAGAACAGAACGGCCAAAGAAGCCGTCTCTCCGGACTTGGCTGTCCAGGCAGTAGTGTTTTGTGAACGTGTGCAGAGATGCCCACGTAGCTGCCTGACAGATGTCACTGAGGGGGACTCCCCGTCCCAAAGCAGTGGTAGCTGCCGTCGCCCTGGTGGAATGGGCACGCAGTCCCACTGGAGGCTCCTTTTTTTCCAAAGAGTAGCAAGCTTTAATGCACAAAACGACCCACCTAGAGATGATCCGTTTGTGCACGGCCCGACCTTTTTTGGCGCCCACATAGCCAACAAAGAGCTGGTCATCCACACGGAATTGCTTGGTGCGATCCAAATAAAATGAAAGCGCACGTTTCGGATCCAGACAGTGGAGCCTCTCTTCCTCCTTAGAAGGATGCGGAGGCGGAAAGAAGGTGGACAAAGTGATGGTTTGACCAATGTGGAAAGAAGTAATCACTTTGGGAAGAAAAGAGGGTCGAGTTCGAAGGACAACCTTGTCCGGATGAACCGCCAGAAAAGGAGGTTTTGAAGAAAGAGCCTGGAGCTCACTCACCCTGCGAGCAGAGGTGATGGCGACCAGAAAGGCAGTCTTCAAAGGGAGAAGTCTGAGAGGACAGTTATGTAGCAGCTCAAAGGGAGCGCACATAAGATAAGTAAGAACCAAGTTCAAGTCCCACTGAGGCATGGTCCAGCTTTTTGGATTCCCTATCAGGTGGTGCGTTAGGGAATGCGCCTTTGGATGTAGAGGCTTGGACCACCAAGCTCTCAGGGGTGGGGTGTTGGAGAGGAAAGAGGGGTCGCCCGGAGCCGGGCGGTGGCGTCGGGTAGTCATCCTATCCACATCCTATCCCCTGTGTTGGGCCTGGACCAGGTGCCCAAAAGGATGTCAGTAAGGGCTTCATTGAAAGGCAGCAGGGGCTCCGAAGAGGCCGCTGCCGGTTGAAGTACCTCCATCAGGAGATTCGTCCTGACCACCAACATAGGTAGCTCGAGGTTGAGGGCCTCGCCCGCCCTATGCAACACCACTGCGTATGAAGCACCCTCCTCCGTAGCCACGGTAAGAGGAGACAGCATGCCAAGGTCTGGGGAGGTATCCAGACCACTGACTTCCCCAAACTCCTCTCTCCAGTCCGGTTCATCCAACTGGTCAGCTAAAGGGTCTACAGACCCCTCCCAGTCCTCCTCATCCTCCTCTGGTTGCCAATCTGGCCTGTCGAGAACACCAGGGTAGAACAGAGATACAAAAGTACCGGTCGGCGCCGGATCCGGCGTCGGTCGACGTCGGTCCGGCTCCGTGTCCAAATCAGGGTGGAGGCCGGGGTCGACGCCGACTGGGGAAAAAACCGGAGTCGGCTGCGGACGTGGTGCTGGTGGGATCGGCGCCGTGGGGGGGGGGGGTTACAAGGTCGACCGGCGCCGATCCGGATCCAGGCCTGGATCCAAGGGAACCCTGTGGAGCCGGGGCTAGACCCGCCGACGTCGAAGGCCCAGGGCCCCCAGCCGAGTCCGCAGGGCCCGAAGGCGCGCCGGCGGAGTCAGGCTACCCAAAGATGGCATGCATCGCTTCGTAGAAACTCCGAAGCTGGGCTGGGGTTGCTACGGCTCTCAGAAAGGGAGGGAAACTCGGAGTCGACCCTTCAGGCTCCGCAAGCGGAACCGCTGGACGGGCACCGTCCGCATCCCTCATCGCGTCGGCCGACGGACAGGGAAAAGTCGAAGAGCGACGATGCTTCTTCGACTTCTTCTTGTGCTTCGACTTACCTGAGGAGTGCGAAGACGTCGGTGACGAGTGGTGGTGACTCAGCGATCAGTCCCTCGATCTCCCACGCGACCGGGACCTCGAACGGCGCGGAGCGGACTGCCGGGCCTCAAGACGCTTTCGGGACCGCTCCCGCAAAGACTTCGGATTTATGGTCAGCAGTCGGAGCACGACTTGGGATCATGATCGTGCTCCAGGCACACACGGTGCGGGTCCGTAACCGACATCAGCTTGCGACATGTGTCGCAAGCCTTGAAGCCGGGCCAAGGACGACTGGACATCCATGTGTGCACCAGGAGTCGATAGACTCAAAAAACGGTGTCGACAAAAGTCACAAAAAAGTCAGTCAAAAAGTGACTGGAGGTACCGCTCTTTCCGGATCTGCGCTGGCTGGCGCGGAAAAAGAAAGAACTGACGTCAGCACGCGAGGGCGGCGTCTAAGTAGCTACCGCAACGTCATTCCGGCGACCGCGACGCCAACGACAAACGCGGAGCCGGCCGACGCTACCTTTCGACGCGCAGGGGTACTGCTGACGAAAAAATTCTCCGGATCCAGTCTGACGCCTGGGGGTAATTCTAAAGGTAAGGAATCTATAACTAATTGTCTCTTTCAGATAAACTTTTATAGTGCACAGCAGGTACTCAAATTTTATAACATGAAGCCTTATGGCAAATAACACTGGGTAGAAACTTGAGGGGTCTTGGCAGCTCTTAAGGAACTCTAACTATAGTTTGCTTTGTCAAATCAGTCAATGAGGAAGGAGGGGCCAGGCAAAGAAATACAGTGTATTGAGTTTGGATATGATTGCTCAATATGTGCTAGTTTCTTGGAGCACGTTATATACAGTACACTTTAAGCAACAGCTTACCATATAATGATGTCTTCATAGGTAAAACCTAACTTTTCTTCACTGTGACCAACATTACAGACAAGCTACAAAGAAAACAGAAGACATTTTAAAATTAATGCTTTTTATTCTGTTCCTTGTGTGCAGACTCTAAATATTTATCAGTTTAATTGCTAATTCAGCTACACTAAATAAGCAAACAATATCACGATCTTAATTACACAGTGGCAACTAAACCAACCATACAAAAATCATAGCATGCATTTTCGCAAATGGTTAAATATGCTAGTCATTATGTTTTTTTAATCTGGTATGGGTTGATTTTACTGAAAAGGTTATTTTGATGCTATTTGAACAGTTTTGCAAACACAACTGATTAAGCGGCTTCTTTTGAAACCGATGTGGCTAAGGCTAAGCCTTTTAATTCACATTACGTCTATGTCAGCAAAGCTGGATGTCCCAAACAATCACAACATGAATACTGCGCTGGATATAAAAGGGGAGAGCTCAGTTAAACAGAGGGGTTATGAAAGATCCTGTTGCATTTGCAATATTGTTTTCTGTCTTTATCTTCCGTAAACTATCATTTGCCAGTGCCATGAAAAGAAAATTATATATGTAAAACATTTTTACCTATACCCCCATTCAAATTCCAGAGACTGAGCCACAGCTGCCTCCTTAACAGTAATACAGGTAGTCCTCTCTTGAGAGGGCCCCACCCAGCCTCTACCCATGACGAGTCATACATGTAATTCGCACTACTGAGAGTGCTCATGATGTGAACATCTCCTGAACCACACTAGAGCAGTTAAATCTCCAAAAGTATAAAGGCTTCCCCCTTTAACAAAATTTTTAAAAAGCAGCTGAAGAGGTGGAAACAGTTTCGTGCTGGCTTCTGTTCCCTCTCATCCAAATCAATAGTGTCAGCGTGCCATACGGCTTCTGTTCGGACGTCACTGGCCGACCTAACAGCAGCAGCAGCTAGCTGGTCCAGCAGTGATTACTGTTGTCGCACTTGTAGTGCAATTTCTCACCCACCCCCACAAGTACCGGCGAAGCATTACTGAAAACGAGAGCCTCTCCCCTTTCCAGCAATACATTTCCTAGCTGGTTTCCTTCTCAGGGATCGTGGCAGTGCCATGATCCCTGACCAAGGATCCCAAATAGGAGCCACGTAGACTTATTTTTTGTTGGAAGGGGCAGCCCTCCCAGGCATGGATCGACACCCCCAAGGATTGCTAACTAATTTTTGACGTTCTCCTTTCACTGGGATGATTGGCTCTCCCAGGGAACGGAAAACATGCATGCGATTTTCTTTTTGGCTCACCTATGCCAAGGGCATTTTGCAGCCCGAGCACGAATTGTAATTTTCAAGGGGGTGTGGGCATGGAATTGCCACTCACCCCTGCAGCGTGGCTGATCACCCAGGAGCCAGGCCAATTCAGCTTTCAATCGGTTACTGCGTCATTTACATTATGTTTCCATCTACCATGTCATAAGGCAATTGCATGAGGCCACGTCAGCCTTGATCTATTTTTGTGTCATTCACATTTTGCTTCTGCCCACCACAGCGTACCTCACGAGGCACGGAGTCCGCCCACTTCACCCTTTGATACATTATTGTGACATTCACATTTGGTTTCAACCCTCCACGTCATACTTCTTGGGGCAAGTGGTCAGCCCAATTCAGCCTTTGATCTGTTATTGTGATATTCACATTTTGCTTCTGCCCACCACATCATAGGGCAATGTATCACCCACGTCAGCCATCGATCTGATATTGTCATTTACGTGTAGCTTTTGGCCACCCCAGCGACAATCGTGGGACAAGGGCTCAGCCCACTTGAGACTTTGATCTTGTATGTGACATTTACATTGTGCTTCCGCCTACCACATCACGTGAGAAGTTAGTCCACTTCAGACTTAGATTTGTTAATGTGACATTAGCATTATAATTCTGTCCACCACAGCACACATCATGCACAAGGGATCAGCCCACTTCAGCCATTGACGACCTTAGTGTAACAGCATTTTGCTCTTTCACAAGGAGAACATTTTTACCCAAAGTAGTTCCCTTCAATGCCAGAGGCGAATATGGTAATATCTGCTGCTGCTTTCTGTATGCAATACAAGCTGAAGTAAAAAAAAATCCTTTTTTCTATTTTACATTCTTAGGCAAGGTTCTTTGCATCGCAGCCTGGAGTACATTTTTTTCCCCTTTGTATTGATCCAGTTATTTGCCATTATTTCACACAAAATTGTAGGTATTAGGTATCACACACATACACATGGTATCATCTTTGTGGGGACTATGTGTGGACACCTGCCTTATAGGGGACTAACCTTTACCAATAACAGAAACATTTTAAGAAAAAAGTCATTATACTGGATCCTGCTTTAAATCTGCAAATATACGGAGCGTCAAGATGGCGGTCGCACTCTAAGAGTGATCTGGACTCCTCCGTCATCCGCTTCTATCCCTGTAGTCTTTCGTGAGTTATACTCCATCCATATACGGAGTAGCGACTAATGCCTCAAGCGCCAGTAGATCTTACCCGGTGGGCACACTGACTGAGGCCGTGAAGGCGAAGAGTAGCAAACCCCCGGTGGTGCCTCTGAGCATACAAAATGGCAGCGGCCCACTCCGAGTCTGCAGGATCTGCCGTTTAGCGGTCGCCAAGTGGTGATCTGCCTCGCCTGAGGCCCGCCCTGACAAGCAGCCTGTGGGGAATAGGTACCACGTGGAGAAGATGAATGGTCGCCCCTAGCAGCACCATTCCTGGGGAGAGGCTAGAGACCAGAGATCAGCCTGCAATCGGCAGTACACTAGCGTCCGGACTGAGACCGGACTAGGGCGGGAGAGACCTTGGAAAGCTGAAACATGACCCGAGAGACTGGGCTCTAATGGTCACGAGCTCATGAGCTGAACCGCAGGCGTGGCGCCTGGGAGCAGTGCCCCATCGAGAACGACTTGAGCCGGCGGTCTGCTGTGGAGTGATCTGAGGAGGGTGGAACGCTGCGCCGAGCTGGTGGCTGAACCCACCCCCGAGCACCGTGACGAGTGTTAAGGGTGAAATGGTGTGGTCAGGAACCTGGGCTTGACCAAATCCAGGCCTACCCCAAAACTGAAACCGAGCATTTGCGAATTAGCACCCCGCCCGTGCAGACGTCTGGAACACGACTGGGCGGCCTCCCCTCCCCGTGACACAGATTCGGCCTGCATTGAAGAGTCTCAGAGAGGGCTGGAGAGACTGTCCATAGGATCCAGACGCAAACTACAGAGACCCATATGGTGCCGGAGCTGGGGATTGAGTGGGGATGCGTTCACCCCTCCTGGGTGGCTGACCCGCTAGATATCGCAGAGGTGAGGGCGATATCCCCACTTCCCGTGCACAGCCTCAAATCTACCCAAAGCGTCAACAGCCTTTGATCTCCGGCCCGGCACCCTCCCCAGGTGCAGATCGCTTAAGCCACCTCATCCACGCCGAATCGGCGCCCCTGTCCTCCACCCTCCCCACCCCCACTCCTCTGGCGTAGTGAGGGGGGTGCAACTGCCCAACATCTTGGCAAGACAAACATCGGGAATCAGTGAGGGCCGAGACGGCTGATAATCTGGCACATCTCAAACCGACTATTAGGTGAGGGGATCTTAACCGGGACACGAGTCTACCAAAGACCTCCGGACCTCTGAGACAGGACCTAATTATTCTAATGAATCCTCTGCTAGGACCCCAGTCACCGCTCGACGCTTTGGGCAATCCTTAGAATTAGTCTCTCAAACTAGATCACGCTAAGACCGGCTGGGCGATCGGAGACTGTTTGGACAGTCGCGGTCCGTCTAGGAGTGTCGGCCAGGCGGTGACGTGGGGAGGGGCAGGGTAGGGGGTAGCAAAGTACGGATTACGGACCAATACAGGTAAGTAAACATTTAAATCAATTAAACGAATTTCGTTGCGCGCACTGCATCGCATTTGGCGATGCAGCGCACACAACGAAATTCCTATCAAGGCTCCAAAGTAATGATTTTTCCTGATTATACTAAGGAGGTACAGGTGCAAAGAAGATCATATTATTCGGTAAAGCAGAAACGGCGAGCCCTTAATCTCTCATACAGACTTCTCTTTCCGGCCCGCCTTAGAGTGGTCTTCCAAAACAAAACCCTTTTCTTCGAGACTCCGGAGATGGCATGGACCTAGCTAACTGAGGAATGTCCGCTCCATCCTAGAGTGACCACTCCTCTACCAGACAGTCACACACCAACACAACCAACCAAAGTCAAGGGCTCCCACAGACGCCGTACTCGATTTTGCAGAGGACGTAATCCTCATAGAGCACCATCTCCCTCGCCAGCCGTTCCTCGAGGGACACGGAGGTCACCCGCACCACAGGGATCCTTGAGCCTCCCTCGGACCATTGACGGCCCTGGCAAGACCACCGGAGGGAGACCCCCTGGATCCCACACACTGGGATCAGAAGACACAGACTTATCGTGCAGCCCCCAAATTTAAATATTCAGAAGCTATGAAGAATACATTGTTCCCACGGTTTATACAGCGGAAGACTGTCAATCCTAATGTATGGAGGGGTCCACCACTCTGTTACCAAAGTCAGCTTCACAACCTTTTCTCTTGTTTTGACTTCTAGTTAATTGGGCGACAGATGCTTCAGTTTGGGAAGTATAGGGTGGGGGGTGGGTTTGGGGGAAGGGAGGGATCGTTATTTCTATGGTTTTTATGGTTTTTTCCAGTTTTTATGTTTTGCTGCAACACTGGTCGCGATAACAGAAAGACATTTGCACCCACACGCCACTACGGAAATGGCTACTCCCTGGCCCTATACGACCAGACCCGCTATGCTGCCCACACCGCTGGCCCTGCACTCTGACACTTAGGCGACATGAAAATCCCCTACTACGATGGTGAACCCCTTAAGGTCCTTTCCTGGAACGTGAACGGGCTCTTAGATAAAGTTAAACGTACAGCGATCCTGAAGTACTCCCGGAAGATTGCCCCAGATGCCCTTCTGTTGCAAGAGACGCATCTTATCGGCAACCTTCGTCCCTTTCTGGCACGTCAAGGGTTTGACAGGGTTTTGCATTCGGGGTTCTCCAAGGGTCCCCGAGGAGTGGCGATGCTCCTGCGCCGATCCCTCCCCTTCACACCAACCCATGTAATTAAAGACCCTCAGGGCCGCTTTGTGGCCCTTTCAGGGATGATGGGAGATACCACCATTGACCTGGTGTCACTTTATGTACCCCCGACGACCCTTGAAGACACTCTCCATGCTATCACAGGGGTGATATCCTCTCTTCCCCAAGGTCTGACAATGATTGGAGGAGACTTCAACGCAGTCCTGGACCCTGCCAAAGACGCCACAGGGATACCCTCCCCCCATAGAAAACTAGGTGCTATACGACTTGTAGACTGGGCGTCTAAATTGGGCCTTTGCGATGTCTGACGCACTTGGAACCCTAGAGAGCTTCAGTACACCCACACCTCCGCTGCGCATTATACCCACTCCCGTATTGAGCTAATCTTTATGCCTGCCCCGGACTGCCGCTCGGTCACGAATGTCCAAATCCTAGCGCAAGGTATATCAGATCAGTCTCCTCTCCTCCTCCAGGTTGGGGGCGCTACGGGCACTTTATGCCCCATCTGGAGGCTCAATGCCTGGTTCCTCCAAGATCTGAAGTACAAGCAAGCGGTTGGAGAGTAACTCAAACAATACTTCCACTCTAATGTGGGCACAGTACAATCCCAAGGCACACTATGGGCGGCGAGTAAGGCCACGATCCGAGGCTTCTCAAGCGCATGCGTTCAGCGCAGGAACTGCGCCTTTCCCGATTAGATGCCCAGGCCCTTCGCCTCGAGCAATGCAGTGCCACGGCGAATGGTGAAGATGAACGCCGGCAACTCCATCTGCTGAGGGAAGATATTAGACACATCACTTGAAACCGCCAAATCCATGTGGAGGTCCTCCATTGCCCGCGTTTACGGATGGGGTGATAAAAATGGTAAGCTGCTTCACTGGCTTGCCTCCCATCCCTTGGGCAACCGAATTGTACCAGAAATTAAGGACAAGCAAGGCCACACATCTCGCACTCCAGCTGCAATTGCACAGACCTTTGCGGACTACTACAGGACCTTGTATTCCGCAGATCGTCCGAGTTCACTAGATTCCGGCTCCTCTTACCTGCGACAGATCTCTCTCCCAAAGCTCCCAGAAATAGAATCCCAGGGCCTTGATGCTCGTATTTTGAAGAAAGAGATTGACGAGGCAATATCGTCGCTTGCAACTCGAAAGAGGCCTGGCCCGGACGGTTTCACGGCAGAATACTACGCAGCATTCAGAGAAACTCTGGTCCCCCATCTCCACGCTCTGTGAGAGGAGGTGGTGGAAAGAGGTGTCTTCCCCCCGCACATTGATATGGTCACAGTGATAGTCATACCCAAGACGAACCCCCCCATCGGTCTCTTGCTCAGACTATTGACCAGTTTCACTCATCAATATCGAAGTCAAAATATTCGCGACCATCCTGGCCACACGTCTCAAACGAGTGCTTGGCAGCGTAATACACTCCGATCAGTGTGGCTTCATGTCACATCGAAGCATGAGGCGCCTGCACGTGGCGCTCTCTCATCGCCACCTTCCCAATCCATATTTAGCCTTACTACTAATCGACTTTGAAAAGGCCTTTGACATGGCCGATTGGCTTTATCTCAATAAAGTATTGGAGGGAACGGGTTTTGGCCCACATTTTAGGAAGCTAGTAAAGATGCTCTACTCCACTCCATCCGCCAGGGTCCTGGTCAATAGAACACTCTCAGAGGCGTTACCTGTTGAAAGAGGAACCCGTTAGGGATGTCCTCGATCTCCCCTCCTCTTTGCTCTAGCAATAGAGCCGTTAGCTTGTGCTATCTGGGCGGATACGCAGATTCGAGGCTGAACGCGCCAGAGGACTGCATCGCGTTATATGCGGACGACGTCTTGCTCTTCCTTACAGACCCCGCACGGTCGGGTCCACGTTGCCTCCATGCCCTTCGGTTATTCGGCGAGGCCTCAGGGCTGCACTTTAATCCTGCCAAATCCACTCTAATACCCCTCCATAGTTCGCATGAATGTATAGACTGGCAGACCACTATTCCAGTGAGGTGCTTTCCCTTCAAATACCTAGGCATCCGGGTAGCCCTCCATCCCGAAATGGCCTGGTCCCTCAACATTAACCCCTTACTAGAGTGAGTAAAAGAGGATCTCCGGGGATGGCAGTCCCTCCCCCTCAATCTCCTTGGTAAGACTGCCCTTTTCAAAATGATGGTGCTGCCCCGATTACTGTATGTAATCCAAAACCTTCCACATCACTTCCCTCGCTTGTGGTTCTGGGACATGGAGGGTATAATCACAGCTTTTCTCTGGGGTTACTCAAGACCGCGAATTGCCCTCGCCCATTGTCCCATCAACTGACCCCTTATGATGGAGGTATGGGAATGACGAACCCCTTTTTGTACTACCTGGCCACTTGCCTCTTGGTGATACATGATTGGTACAATGGTGGCTGGTCTGATCCGGCCTATCGATTGGAACTGGGGTGCCTTAGATTACCACAGGTCCAGGCCATGATCTATGGAGCCCCGATTCCTCCAACACTTCCGGCGGTGACTTGGGCGGCCCTTTTAGCATGGCGCTCGGCACTGCTGTTTACAGTGGTTCAAGATTTGTTTGGCGACTTCTTACCCCTGTCACACCAAGTCTGCAATGGCTTTTGTAGAAGGGGGCAGGCCTCAAAAAATCATTAAAATTTTACTAGACATGCAGGTCTAGTAATCTGAATAATCTACTCGACCTAACTGCAATGTACTTGACCCATAAACTGGTCTCATTATGACATTCTAAGGAAATATTTTGTTTTGAGGAGCCACCTTTTTCTCCATTATCACAAATGAGAGCACTTTCCAATATGTGAGTTCAGCATTCCTGCTGTACAAAAAAATCCTATTTGGTTTGATTCAATAGACTAAATGTTTGCTCCATGCACAATAAGAATCTAGCCCACATATAGGGTACACATGAACCCCCGCTATCCTCTTTGTTCACTTATAGCATTGCCATCAGGGTAGGGGCAGGAATGATTCTCAGTTCATCTTTAAAAACTCACTTTTAATAAATATATTACTAAAGCATGAGGTGGTAGTGCACTGCCATTTCAGACCGCACATTTTCCATAGAAATGGCCAAAAAAGTTCCCACTATCATGCAGTTTTACTTATAGTGTATAAACAATAATCTGTGGAAATTGGATTTCAGCAAACACATTTATCATTTGCACATCACCAAGTGTTCTGATTTGTTTTCATCCTAATAAAATATTTTTTCATCACACAGAATTACGAAACAAGGGCTTTCATAACTACTACAATTTATTTTGAAATGTGTGTTAGAATAAAACATGACATCCTACAGCCACTCGTTTCACACTTTTTGTACAGCAAGTTTATCAGACAGTTCACTTTACAAAATCTGAAAGTTGCAGTCAGAGAAAGAAAAGTAATTGTAGATGTAAACTGACTTTTGACCTCTGTCTCAGAACACAGTATAAATGTGACAAGATAAAAACAAGATTTAACGGAATCTTTTATGCTCCCTAACTTTGTGAGCGAACAGAAAACCTTTGTCAGCTCGCCAGAAGGGGCTTGCAGGCCTTAAATATAGCTCACCCTGATAAAATTTGACTCGCCATAGTGAGTGGGCGAGTAAATTTGTCGAGGCTTGGGGGGCCTCCTATTAATTCATGCCCCTTTCTTTCCTAGTTCCACCAGGCACCCTTCCACAAAATCATTGTATGCCAGGCACTGTGATACATTTGTGGCTTGGTGTTGCACCCATAGACCCATTGCAGGCCAATCTGGTGGAGGTATTGTTATTTGTTTTATCATTGGTCCTGTAAGAACTTTCCTTGGGCACTGCAAAAGGTTACCTTTCAGCGCTCTCAGCGTTTGTTGGAACAACCATCCTTGTTCAATCACCTATTGTATTCTGTAAACCTTGAAGGGAACCCATCACATTTTTGTAAAAGCCCTTTGAGATGCCACAGTGGGCCCTACACTTAGTTCTAAATTTTCTCAGATATGCCGCTTTCAAACCGATGCACTGTTGTCCACTATGAGTCCTCACCTTGAAAACTGCTTTTATGGTGGTGATAACTTCAGCACACCGAGTAAGTGGGATCCACGGCCTCTTGGTCCAGTCTTCTTATGCCACCATATTTTTTTTCTGAACAAACTGGTGCTTGGTACTCAAACAGTGTTCCTGCCGAATGTGGCGACGCCTTTTCACATTGGACAAGCATTCACTCTTCCGACCTTCTGTGCTCCAGCTCATCCCTTGAAAGGGGAGGAGAGATCCATTGTTTGGACCCCAAGAGAGCACTCGGGTTTTACATCAATTGCACCGAGGAACATTAGAAGGATCAGCTTTTTCTGGGGTTCTCTGGGGCAAGCATGGACAAGGCGGTGCAGAGGTGGACCACCTCACAGTGGAATAGACCACTGTATGCAGATCTGTTAGGCACTGGCAAAAAAGCAGCCCTTAGAAGGTATGAGGGCTCATTCCACTAGAGCTAAGTGGATATTTGGATCGTTGGGTCCAGCGGGACTTGCATCAGAGTGCCAACGTACCAAAAATTAAAAAATACTTGAATCACATTGAGTGAGGAAGCCTTTTCATCGGCCAATGGTGTCCCACAGCACCCATGACCAGTTGCAACATCTCAGAAAATGTTGCAGCAGCCATTCCAGGGCTCGGGGACTCCGTACCCAAGCTGTGAAAATAAAAAATAAATACCATGTAAGAGGGCAGAGTATGGACACCCTGACCCCCAGCTATCTATACAGACATAGGCTACTTACCTTTAGGGTGACTACACCCTTTGTATGTCCCTTCCCTTTAGGGAGGTGGCATCCCCTAATCCTATTGGCTAAAAGTCTTCCATCCAGTATGGAGGATTTTCCAAGAAGGGGGTCACTTCAGCTCAGGACACCTTAGGGGTCATCCTGGCTGAGAGGACACACCTCTCCTGCCTACTAATTTTAAAACCGACGTTGCCGCCAAAAGTGGGGCCTGGTCAGGGGGGCGGGCACCTCCACTAGCTGGAGGGACCCTGGCTAGCATAACAAAGGGCAGGAAGCTTTTGAGACTCACTGCCCTGAATGCTGTTCCTGCTTGGGGGTAGGTGTGAAGCACCTCCACCCAGAGCAGGCTTTGTTTCTGATCCACGAGAGCACAAGGCTCCCACCTAAGGGGGTTAGAAACATGTCTGGAAGTGGCAGGCTGGTGCAGACCAGTCAGTTGCACACCAGAGAGTAGGTCGTTTTTCAGGAAGCATCTCTAAGATGCTCTCTGGGTGCATTTTACAATAAATCCCACACTGACATCAGTGTGGGTTTATTATGCTGAGAAGTTTGATATCAAACTTCCTAGCATTCAGTAAAGCCAGTATGGAGCAGCAGAGTTCGTAATGACAAACTCCCAGCACATGTACTCAATATGGCTTCACTGCACTTACAATGTCAAAGAATGGACTTAGACACTGTAGGGGCATATTGCTCATGCAACTATGCCCTCACCTGTGGTATAGTGCACCCTGCCTTAGGAATGCGAGGCCTGCTAGAGGGGTGACTTACCTATGCCACAGGCAGTGGTTTGTAGGCATGGCACACAGGGATGTGTGCCACATCGATTCTTCAGTTTTAGCTGCACCTAAACACACAGTCTGCAATGGCAGTGTGTATGTGTTAGGTAAGGGGTCTCTTAGGGTGGCATAATACATGAATCAGCCCTTAGAGACCTCTTTGGTCACAATGCCCTTGGTACCACTGGTACCTTTTACAAGGGGCTTCTATGTGAGACAGAGGTGTGCCAATTGTGGAAACAATGGTACAGTTTAGGGAAAAGAACACAGGTACTGGAGCCTGGTTAGCAGGGACCCAGTACACGCTCAGTCAAAGTTGAATCAGATACCAGGCAAAAAGTGGGGGGGCGGGTACAGCAACAGAACCCCATTTTCCTACAATGGTGCACTATGATTTACAATCTCACCAACATTTTTTAGCAAAAACAAAGTGGAGAACATCAGCCTAATGACCTACTACTGGAGAAATTCCATTTTGTTGAATTTACAAAATGAGGCGATGTGTTTCATTGAAACAGTGGAGGAAATGTGATCAGTGCTTAATCTGTGGCAGTGGTTTCCGGTGCTTGGCACCAGCACTTAATTTTCAGCACTGGTGCTTATGATGGTCTGTCACATGGTGGCGCTGTTTATTTAATTTAGAGACAAGCACAACAACAGTGGTTTGTCAATTCAATATACCCTAAAAATGACTAATGCCTGCCCCAAGCCATTCTTATAGCTTTAGGGGCATGGAATAGTCTAAACTGCCACACCTGTAGGAGTGTGATGGTTAGTAGTTGTGTTGGTGCTGTCACTGGCAGTGAAAACAGGGGCAATGGGTGGTGCAAGCTGCAGTGGCCTCCTGACAAGGGCCCCGGCACTTACTTTTTCACAAATTAAGCACTGAATTTGATAAAGAAACATGAGAAGCATTGGACAAGCAAATGGCAGAAGAAAAGAGGCAAAGGCAAAAAGACGGGTAACAATGTACTAGGCTATAGAGATTGGTAGCGATATTACAGTACAGGTAGAGGTACAGGTACTAGGGTAGGGTCAGGAATAGGCATAATACTAGAGGTAGGATTAAAGGCATGGACATGAGTGGAAATATTAGGGTCAAAGCTGGTGTACAGGTTCTAACGCATGAGTAGTTATCAAGAGACAGATGGGGTAGTGGCACAAGCGTGTAGTTAGGGTAGAGGCTGTACAGTAGAGGTAAGTTGATAATAGGTAAAGGGAGACACTAGGGTATATGTAAGTGGTGTAGTACCAGGGAAAAACCAGCTGCAAAAACTAAGGTGAAAGCAGAGGCATGGACACGGGCAGAGTATAGCAAGGGCCAGAAGTACTAAATATCGGTATGGGTGGAGGTCCTAGGATATTGGTAGAATTAGGGTACCCTTGTACAGGCTGGAGAGAGGCACAAATGCACAGGTTGTAGTAGGTGAACTGGTGGATAGGTAGCTTACAGGAGTAGAGGTATAAAGGTATAATTAAAGATATCCGAGTATAGAAAGGGATAGAGGTACAATGGTATGGGGACCGGCAGATATAATATGATATAGGTGGGGGTAGCTGTACAAAGGTATATCTGCCGATATGGCAGGTGTGGCATTCACAGAGAGACATGTGGGCCTCATTACAATAACTGCAGGCCTTGTTGAAGGACAAGACAGATGTATTAGCAGAGGTTATTGTGGGATTCTATTGTGGAACAAGGGGCTGCTGAAGGTCAAGTTTGAGGAATAATAGTAGAAATGAGTGTGAATCCCACGACAAGAGCAGCAAAAGGTGTTGTAGGTCAGGATTAAAGAAAAAAGAAGAGTTGTGTATGTGTGTGGGTGTCCGGGTGCTGGATAGCAAGGAAGGATAGGTCTCTGGGACCTTATGTAGGGGTGTGCAAAACTGCATGGGGTTCAAACAACAACTACAACGAAAAAACACAATTTCATGAACGTTTCACAAAATGGCACAAGCGGATGCTTCCAACATGAAATGTAATTTGCTGGTACACTGAGTGATGTTTTATGCGATAGCATAATGTATGTAAAAAACACAACACAAAATGCTGGTAGACAAGTTGTTCAAGCGGAATATATTTCTCAGCAATACTTTGCTGCATGAGCGAGTCTTCAGAGCCAAACACTTTGTGAAACTGGGTGATACAAATTTTTTACAACTTGGAATATTACACATAATACAAAAAAATCAGGAAGGTCATGAATCGCTCTAGAATAATTTAAACTTTGCACAGGCCAAATAATGAAGAGCGTTAACAAACAAGTTACTTACCTTCGGTAACGATATATCTGTAAGAGACATAGATTAGTTATGGATTCCTCACCTTAGAATTACCCCCAGGCGTCAGACTGGATCCAGAGAATATTTTCCTCAGCAGTACCCCTGCGTGTCGATAGGTGGCGTCGGTCGACTCCGCGTTAGTCGTTGGCGTCGTGGTCGCCGGAATGACGTCGCGGTATCTACTTAGACGCCGCCCTCGCGCACGGTCAGTTCTTTACACGACATACCACGCCAAAAGCGCAGAGCCATGCAAGAGACTGACCACGGGTGCACGGAAACTAGGGCCCTGAAAGGGAGTCCCTTACTCTAGAAGTCAGTTCGCAGAACGGGGAGGATGGGTGGGGCAGTGAGGAATCCATAACTAATCTATGGCTCTTACATATATATCGTTACCAAAGGTAAGTAACTTGTTCATCTGAAAGAGACAATTAGTTATGGATTCCTTACCTTAGAATAAATACCCAAGCGATACCAACCCCGGTGGTGGGTCTGCGAACCAAGTTCACACCAGAAAGTCCTGGAGAACCGAACAGCCGAAGAAGCCGTCTCTCCGGACTTGGCTGTCCAGGCAGTAGTGTTTGGTAAACTTGTGCAATGAAGCTCACGTAGCTGCCTGGCAGATTTCATGAAGGGGGACTCCACGTCCCAAAGCAGTAGTAGCTGCCGTTGCCCTGATGGAATGGGCACGCAACCCTACTGGAGGTTCCTTTTTCGCCAAGGAATAACAGATTTTTATACAAAGAACGACCCATCGAGAGATGGTTCGTTTTTGTACGGCCCGACCTTTCTTGGCGCCTGCGTAGCCAACAACGAGTTGGTCATACACCCGGAATTGTCTTGTGCGATCCAGATAGAAGGAAAGCGCACGTTTTGGATCCAGACGATAAAGCCGCTCTTCCTCTTTAGAAGGATGCGGAAAGAAGGTGGGCAAAGTGATGGTCTGTCCTATGTGGAAAGAGGTAACCACTTTGGAAAGGAAAGAAGGCCTAGTGCGAAGGACAACCTTGTCCGGATAAACAGCCAAGAAAGGGGTTTAGAAGAAAAGGCTTGAAGCTCACTCACCCTGCGAGCAGAGGTGATGGCAACCAAGAAGGCAGTTTTCAAAGTTAAAAGTCTGAGAGGATAATTATGTAGCGGCTCAAAGGGGGCGCACATAAGATAAGTCAGAACCAAGTTCAAGTCCCACTGAGGCATTACGAAAGGAATAGGAGGGAAGAGATGAGTATTGCCCTTAAGGAATCTATTTACAATACGGGACTTGAAAAGAGAAGGTTGATCAGGAAGCCTAAGAAAGGCTGAAATGGGGGGGCGGAGCTAGCTCGCGACCAAGATGGCCGCTTGAGCCGATAGCTCCGTGACTCGGAACAACGATCCGCTCATAATGCTGCAGCTGCAGCTCTAACCGGTGACGATTTTGCGGGCCCTGGACTCGGCGGACCACCTGGGAGCGGAGGAACGAAGGTCGGCGTCCCGCGCGGCTTCCTGAGAGAGCCGTGAACCGATCCTTGTGCCGAGCGGACTGGGCCTTGAAAGCCGGGGCCCACAGTGACGGAGAGAACGGCGACGGGCCGACTGGGGCTGCTGGGAAGGTGACCGCGCGCCAGCAACGCACCGCGCAGAGGCCCAGAACACCCTATGATCGGCGTGGTGAGGTGGCGGCAGCTGGTGATTGCGGCTCTCACTTTCCCGGTGCTGCGGACTGGGCCGGACATTGCAGCTGGCGTACAGGAGAGGCCCAGGTGGACGAAGGGCACGCACTGACATAGGCGGCTGCCCTAGAGGAGGTGCGGCGCGGAGTACCCACATAGCCCGATTAGACACCGCGGAGCCGGGTGAGTGGAGCGCCGGAGCAACGAAGGAGCGCTGCGCGACCCGCCTGGCGGCTGAGACGGCCTCTGGTACACTGGCTCCCCAGAGGCCCGGGCATCGGGAGGGACGACGACCCAGCTGACTCCTGGAGGGCCACGCTGCGGAGTCCTTGCGCGGAGGGGGGGGGCTCCCAGCTACGCGATGCACCCGGGCTGGGCCTTGGGTCCCTTGGAGGGCCGACCAACACACGAAAACTAATCTGTTGGTGGGGGTACGCAGGGACTTATACTCCTCGGCAGTCCTGGTGGAGAGCTCTTTGGTTACTGGGAGCAACGCGCAGCCCTGTGGCCCTGCTAAACCGCGACACACACTGGGGACAAGGTGCACTACTGAAAGCAATCGCCCACTGGAGGGGGGGAAACTGCTGGAAATCTCCCGAGAATCTGGTAATACTTTGGTGAGGGTCGCCTTGAACGGCATGATGGAGCAGCCACATCCCTGAGCCATAGAAACTGCTAGCCTGATTGAAATCCACGTGCTCCTGCGGCGGAGAGTTCCTCGTGTGTCTGCGACGGGGACTGGGCCAGGCCTACATTTGCTGTTATTCTCCACCACCCCATTGGGCTGCAACATCTCGCAAGCTAATCACTGAAGTGATCGCCCTGGTGAGGTAGGCCATACCCTGGAGAGGGGCGAGAGCGCAGTAAGGTGTGCCCCCACTTGGTGCTGAGGAGTGAGGGAGCTGAGCGAATAGCTGCAGCAGCGATCGGGAAGCAACAATGGGGCGAGTGGACAGGGCGCAAACTAAACTGTTGTTTGAACAGAAACGCTCCAAGTCCAGCGATGGCACCGCCGAGGACGGGGCTCGTGATCAGGACCGGACTGCCCCCGACCCCCACCAGGATATCCGGGGGCTGCTGATGGCCATGGAGAAGAACCTCCAGGGGGGTATTACCTCTTTGGGCACGAAACTGGACGCCCTGTCTTACAGGATGGACCGCATGGCCGAACGCCTCAACAAGCATGCTGAGAGGCTCGATATGTCAGAACGAAGACTGACAGAGACGGAGGAGACACAGACAGCATTAGATACCGAACATAAACAACTGGGCAGAGTCCTGCAGGTCCTACAGGACAAAACAGAGGATCTAGAGGCGCGTTCTCAGCGCTGCAATCTCCGCATCACGGGCCTGCCAGAGACAACCCAGACTGGCAATATGGAGCTTTTCACGGAGGGGCTCCTGAAGTCGCTACTAGGAGATACCTCTTTCTCAAATATGTTTGTGGTAGAGAGGGCGCATCGCTCTCTGGGCCCACACCCGGCGCCTGGAGCAGCCCCAAGGCCGATTATAGCAAAATTGCTCAATTATAGGGATTGGGACGTCGCACTGAAACTGGCTCGGGAGAAACAACCACTGCGCTTTGAAGGGTCAACGATATCTCGGTTCCCTGACTTCACGGCCCGGGTCCAGGAGTCTCGCAGACAGTTCGTGCCCATGAAGAGGCAACTCCGTGACATGGGAGTAGACTACGCCAAGCTATATCCTGCGAAACTCAGGGTTAACAGACAGGGCCGCTCCCACATCTTTACGGACCCGAAAGCCCTGCAGAAGGCACTAAAAGAATGGATGAAGGAGAAGCGGTCCGGCCCGGAGGCTCAGTTGACGGAGGGGGCTGTGGGTGGCTCTCTGGATGAGCAGGACTAAGTGCTTTTTGGTGCCAATACCTGATAAGTATGACCTAATGGGAGTGTGCAGGAGAGAAAGTGTCTTTTGTTTCCTGTTGGTCCTGTCCCTGACATCAGGAGTGGCTCTCCCATTACCTTTGATTTCATTAACGTTGCGCACCAGGGCCGGGGGGAGTCCTGTTGCCTGACTGAGAGGAATGGGGGGGGGGCACGTTGAACGCAGTTAACCTGCAGGGGGGTGAGAAATGTGACTATTAGTATAAACCGAATCTTAATGCCCCATGACGGTGGGACTGGAGGGCCCCCTAATTATTCTGCTGAGAGGCTCATCCCCTAGTACTAGTAAGGATTTAGAGCCCGGGAGGAAGCGGTGACTGTGGGGTGACCTCGTGGCGCTGGGCTCCCAAGATTACTGGCAGCCGCATGAGACATAGGTTCCGGGGTGCGGAGATTGGCCTCGGCTGGGCTTAGTTTATAATTTCCTTTTGTGTATTCTTGCCGGGTGAGCTACATCCGCCTGTGTGTGAATTACACTAGAAATGTTCGGTTCTGTGGGAAGGGAGGGGAGGGAGGGATCCTTTGGTGGGTGGGGGGGCACCGCGGCCAAGTTGGGGACGGGCAGGCGTGGGCGGGGGGTGAGGGGTGGGGTTTGCTTCATGTCCTGGCACAGTATGCTACTATTGACATTTCCAACAACTGCCAGAACGATAGTGGGGGGTATTTGATCGATATGGGCCTTGTTTCAGTTGGCCTGATGTGGGAGGGGTGGGAACATGTTGAGATGGTTTCTTGATGTGCTTATGGTTGAGACAATTTATGACATGCAACAATATTGCAGAGCAGCCCGGACAAGATTAAAGGTGTGGACATCGGACGACACTCTCCCAGATGACTGACACAGCTACGACAAGACATGATACGCCCCTAGATTCCTTGGCCCTGCTTACTTGGAATGTCCGAGGCCTCAATGATCATAGGAAGGTCCGTAAAGTGTTGAGCTATTTATATAGACATAGGGTGGACGTGGCTCTATTGCAGGAAACGCACCTCCCGTTAGACAGTCCCATTCTGAACACCAGGGGATTATTGGGTAATATCCACGCGGCGGGCTTTACCACCCACGCTAGGGGTGTCCTGACGTGGGTTAACCCGAGGGGGTCGCTCCGATTGACGCCTCTGAAGACGGACATGGACGGACGGTATGTTCTATCTAAATGCAGTGGTAGGGGCCTAGAGCTATTCTTTTTAAATGTATATGGCCCTAACTATGATCATCCAGCCTTCTACGACGAATTGACGGCACTATCTCACTCTTACGCCCAAGGGCAGATCCTATGGGGGGGTGGGGACTTTAACTTTGTCAGGGACCCGGCACGGGATAGATCGGACGGACCAGACAGGCTGCCCTCGGCATCGGCAAGAGTTGTGGAGGCATCTTTGACTCAGTTAGGCATGCGAGAGGTCTGGCGACTCCGACACACAGGACAAGGTGGCTTTACCCATTATTCAGTGTATCATAATGTACACACTCAAATTGACTATTGGTTTGCTTCGGACCGCCTGACGTCACACATCCCGGCCTGTACGATTCTCCCTCGTACCTACTCCGATCATTCACCCCTGCTCCCGACACTTACTTCCACCAAACACCGGATCCCTCCCTTCTTATGGCGGTTCCCGCCTCATTCCCTCCTGGACGCGGTTTTTAAGGAGGAGCTTGCTTCGGCAATTGAGACATTTTTTTAAATTAACTTGGGATCGGTCGACTCCTTCCAGACCATATGGGAGACCTTCAAGGTCTAGGGGCGTAACTATTTCCAAGCACGCAGGTGTCCTCAAATCGATCAGGAACAGACTGGCTGACTTAGAGCGCAAGATTAAGGCACTAGAGGCTTCCCGGATCGAGTTACAGAACACTGAGCTCAACTCTGAGATAGCGCAGACTCTTCAGGAATATCACGCAGCAGCTGATGCAGAGATAAAGCATCTAGGGAAATACGCTACGGCCCGCAATTATGGAGAGAGTGAGCGGCCGGGAGCGGTCTTGGCGCAACTCCTTAGGTCACGCAAGGACTGCACAGCAATACCGGAACTTAAACCGCAGCCAGGTGAACCCCCATTAACGGACGCCCAAGTGGCCGAAGCCTTTAGGCAATACTACGCGGACCTTTATTCCACTCGGGGCAATAGCTCTGACGACCAGATTCTTGACTATCTGACACATATAAAGCTCCCATGGCTCTCCAATTGGCACCGAGAGTTCCTGAAGCGTCCAATTGAGCGGGATGAAATCATACTAGCTCTCTCTGGCATGAGGGCGGGTAGTGCGCCGGGAAGTGATGGTCTCACGGTCACTTTTTATAGGACGTTCCTTGATCTACTGCTCCCACATCTGATCACACTATTTGAGGACATGTGTACCACGGGAGAGATGCCCTCAACCATGCGTGAGGCGATACTTGTGGCTATCCTCAAACCGGGAAAGCCGCCAGATGAATGTGCCTCATACAGGCCCCTGTCTTTAATGAATGTGGATGCCAAAATCTTCGCGAAAATCCTCGCGAACCGTCTGATGCCGATGGTCACGACTTTGGTGGCCCCGGAGCAGGCCGGATTTGTCCCCAGCAGAAACTTAACGTATAATCTGCGCACTGTCTTTGCTGCCTTACAACATACTAGGCCGGAGGTGCCAGCCATCGCAGTGTTCCTGGACATGGAAAAGGCATTCAACTGTCGAATGGCCCTTCATGAGGCAGGTCCTCAGCCGTACGGGGGTTGGTGAGGTTTTTTTACAACTCCTTGCTGTGCTGTATACCTCCCCCACGGCGCGCGTTCGGATTGGCTCATTGGTCATTGACCCGATCAGGGTCTCGAGGGGCACGAGACAGGGATGCCCCCTATCCCTCATTCTTTATGCCCTGATTGCGGAACCCTTAGCTTGTGCACTGAGGGAATACCACGACCACAGAGGTATCCGCTTTCCTAATTACCGGCTAATCGTCTCCACATATGCAGACGACACACTACTTTACGTCAGGAACCCTGAGGCCAACTTGTCTCCGGTTCTGTGCGAGGTGGTCCGCTTCGGCTCACTGTCCGGTTTAAGGGTTAACTGGAACAAATCCATCATGTTTCCCTCACTCCCGCCACGGTGCCATTCGAGCCTGAATTCCCTCTGCACTGGTCCACGGAAGCGGTGCGGTACCTGTGGATCCGACTACATACCGACTCGGAGGTTGTTCTCCGGGAGAATTACGGAGTAGCCATGTCACGGCTCGAGGACGACATTGATAGATGGGTACGCCTCCCGCTGTCATTGCTGGGAAGGGTGTCTCTGATGAAGATGGTTGTGCTACCGCGATTCCTCTTTCTCTTTACGAATATCCCGGTGGTCCTTACCCGGCCCTTCTTCCAGCGCCTTCAATCCCTACTGATTCGCCTGGCATGGGCGGGCAAGCAGGCACGAGTGGCATGGCGAATACTGACGTTGCCATATTCTATGGGGGGACTTGGTGCCCCTGATTTGGAACTATATTATAGAGCTGCCCAGAGCTCACATGCTTATCATTGGATGCATGGCCCCATAAACATACCACACGTGTGGATCGAAACTATTGTTGTTGCCCCTAGGCCACTTCCCTCATTGCTGTTCGAACCTCCTGATCGACGCACAGGTATCCTGGACTCCCTCAATTCGGTCGTACATGCCTGGCATTCACTATTGGCTGCACAGGCGGGCAACATACTATACTCCCCAGTGACCAGACTGGACTGGTGCTCATGGCTGGCCCCATGCAAGGACAGGGGGGTCGTGACTGCGTTACAGACGCTGAACATTCAAACTGTGGGGGACCTTTTCTCGGACGGTACTGTACGCTCGTGGGGTGAGGTGTCGGGTGGGGAGGATCGGCCTACATCGTTGGCACACTTCCAATTTTTTAGAGTCCGACACGCTCTACGGGAGATGCTGGGGGAGGATATGGCAGAGCCCCTGACTTTCTGGCTCTCACTGCAATCATCCAGGCGCAATCCCCTGCCAGACTGGTATCCAAACTTTATAACATCTCGCTGTCTGCGAGAGGCGGAGATTATACCAAGCCACGACTAGCCTGGCAGCGGGACCTGCAAGTGGAAATTACGGATGACAAATGGCTATACTGTTGCATGAGCACCAAAAGGGTCTCGTTGAACGGACGCCACAGGCTCGTCCATTTTAAATAGGGTCTACTATACACCGGCACGCCTGTATCGCTCCGGGTTACGCGAAGATCCCAGATGTGACAGATGCGGGGAATTAGCTGCGGACTTTATCCATGTAGCCTTGACCTGTCGAGGGGGTTGCTGACTTCTGGAGCTGTGTCTTTGTGGAGATAAATAAGTTAACGGACTTGACCCTTGACCCTGACCCGTTCCTGGCCTTGCTGGGGTACTCAAAGCCTCTCCCTAAGTCACTTAGACGACTGGTCGACATGGCGCTCCTTTTAGCCAGGAGATGCGTTGCGACTTGCTAGATGCGTGGCCCGACGCCCACACTCGGTCAGTGGTCAAAAGACATGCTATACTGCTGCACCCAAACAGAAAATTATAGCGACCTGCTGCCACCACGTAATAGACCGAAGAATTTCTGGGCCCTATACATAATGAAGAGGGCGGCATTGGAAGCAGATGGCCCTAGCACAGTCGGACTCATACATAACGACATGACCCCTCTGAACGCGATCCCCTGTCTGCGAATTTGCCCTTGGAGACACAGTACATCTAGTTCTCCATAAATATTGACTCCACACAGAGAGGAAAAAGGGGGGAGTGTGTACCCAGCCCGGCCCACCATGTGACTATTGATCTGTATGCTGCACTGTACTGTTTTTCTTTACTCTTTCTTTCAGGGAACCATGATGTACCAGGCTCTGATTGTCATAGGAAGATGATATTGGCTGTAAATTGTCTCTGTTCTTTTGGGGATTCTTTTAATTTCCTTTCTGTTCTTGCATAAAAACTCAATAAAGAAAGTTTATATAAAAAAAAGAAAGGCTGAAATGGCTCAGAGATAGCCCATAAGAGTGCCCAGAGCAGAGCCCTGTTGGGCCAAAGAAAGGAGGAACAAGAGAACCTCAGAAAGAGGGGCGGACAGGGGATCCACAGCCTTTGCTGTGCACCATTCCACAAATTTGTTCCATCTGCAGGCGTATAACGTTTTAGTGGAGGGACGCCTGGCTGCCAAGATAACGTTACAGACTTCGGGAGGAAGGTCGAAAGCCGTCAACTGCCGCCGCTCAATCTCCACGCAAGGAGGTGGAGGCTGGACAGGTTCGGGTAGAGGACCGTCCCCTGCTGCTGCGACAGAAGATCCTCCTGAAGAGGCAGTTTGATCGGAGGATCGATGGCCATGTGTAACAGCTCGGGATACCAGACTCTTCGTGCCCAATCCGGAGCCACAAAAATGCCTTGGGCCCGGTCGCGCTTGATCTTCTTCAGCACTCTGGGCAGAAGTGGTATAGGCAGAAAGGCGTATAGAAGACCGCAACTCCACTCGCGACGAAAAGCGTCGCCTAGCGAGCGCCGCCTTGGAAATTTCAAAGCGCAGAACTGCTGACATTGCGCGTTCTCTTCGGTGGAGAATAGATCTAACCAAGGATCTCCCCACTGCTGAAAGAGACCTTGCACCACCTCAGAGTGAAGATGCCATTTGTGATCCATCATGCACCTGCGGCTGAGTTCGTCCGCTCTGGCGTTCAGAGAACCTGTCAGGTGTTGAACCACCAAAGATATGCCCTGATGTTCCAGCCATGTCCAAAGGAGGAGAGCCTCTTGACATAGGGTCCACGACCCCACCCCGCCCTGTTTGTTGCAGTACCACATGGCGGTGGTGCTGTCCGTGAACACCTGCACTACTCTTCCCCTGACAGAGGGAAGGAATGCCTTTAGTGCAAGACGAATCATCCGAAGTTCCAGAAGGTTGATGTGGAGCTCGGACTCCGCCGGAGACCAGAGGCCTCTGATCTCCGCCTCTCCCATGTGGCCGCCGCACCCCAGAAGTGATGCATCCGTAATCACTGTAAACTCTGGTTAGGAAGGGAGAGCGATCTGCCATTGACCCAATCCTGGTTCGTGAGCCACCACTGCAATTGTTGAGCAGTGCCCTCTGAGATCTGGATGCAATCGGACAGATTCCCCTGATGCTGTGCCCACTGGAACTTCAGGTCCCACTGCAGAGCCTGCATATGCCACCTGGCATGATCCACCAGCAGGATGCAGGAGGCCATGAGGCCCGGCAGCCTCAGGGTCTTTCTGACCGAAACCCGGGATAGAGGCTGAAAGATCGGAATCATAGCCCGAATATCCCGGACTCGCTGCTCGAGAGGATAAACCCGAAACTGTGTCGTGTCCAGAACCGCTCTGATGAAAAAGAGCTTCTGAGAGGGAGTCAGGTGTGACTTCGGCACGTTGATGGTGAACCCCAGCGAATGCAGGACGTCCGCCGTCATCTGGAGGTGGGAGACAACTGCCTGGGGCGAGCCCGCCTTCAACAGCCGGTCGTCGAGATAGGGGAAGACTGAAACCCCTGATCCGCGAAGATGAGCTGCGACCACCGCCATCACTTTCGTGAACACCCGAGGGGCGCTGGTAAGGCCAAAGGGTAGCACGGTAAACTGAAAGTGCTCGTGGCCTACCGTGAACCGCAGGTAACGCCGGTGGGCCAGCAGGATGGGGATGTGAAAATAAGCGTCCTGCAAATCCAACGCTACCATCCAGTCTCCAGGGTCGAGAGCAGACAGGACCTGAGCCAGAGTCAACATCTTGAAGTTCTCCTTCCGGAGGAAGCGGTTGACGTTCCTCAGATCCAAGATAGGACGCAGTCCCCTTGTCCTTCTTGGGCACCAGAAAGTAGTGGGAATAACAACCATGACCTACTTCTGGGACAGGAACGCGCTCAAGGCTCCCTTGGCCAAGAGAGCCGTAACTTCCTGTTGGAGAAGGGCCAGTTGATCCTCCGACATGCGATGGAATTGAGGTGGCATGGATGGAGGGGTAGTCTCGAAAGGGAGGGAGTAGCCCCACCTGTCCAACGTGATGTTGAGCCAGTAGGAGAGGTGATGGCGAATCCTGCCGCCCACTGGCGAATGATGGGCCTGAAAGGTCGGACTAGGAGGGTTTGGAGGCTGCTGCAGAGGGGGCGCTGGTGGACTGGCCCGCCCGCTGGCCCCCCGACCCACGGCGGTGGGATCCACGTCCTCGGCTGCGCAGCGGTCTGACAGCTTGCGCAGCTCTGTGGCTCTGGGGGGAACGTGGCGGGGCACCTCTTCCGGAGCCACGAAAGGGACGAAAAGCAGACTGCGCCGGGCGGGAGGTGGAAGCGAGGCCCAAGTATCTGGCCGTAGCCCTGAAATCCTTAAAGCGCTCGAGCGCGTTGTCTGCCTTGTCGCCAAACAGGCGACGGCCATCAAAGGGTAAGTCCATAAGCGTTGCTTGGACATCCCTTGAAAAACCAGTGGACCTCAACCAGGCGTAGCGTCTCAGTGCTACTGACGTGGAAATCGTCCTGCCCAGTGAGTCGGCGGTGTCCAGCCCACACCGGATGGTGAACTTCGCTGCCTCTCTCCCTTCGGCAACAGCACGCGAGAGCACGGCCTGGGCCTCCTCCGGGCACTGTGGCAGCACCTGCGCAACCGTGTCCCACACCGAGTGGGAGTAACGGCCCAATAGGCATGCAGTGTTCACCGACCGCAGCCCCAAGCTGGAGGAAGAAAACATCTTCCCAAGGTGGTCCAGCTTCTTGGATTCCCTATCAGGTGGTGAGTTAGGGAATGCACCTTTGGACGTGGAGGCTTGGACTACCAAGCTCTCAGGGGTAGGATGTGAAGAGAGGAAAATGGGGTCGCTCTGGCCGGGTGGTGACGTCGGGCAATCATCCTGTCCACAGGAGACCCTGTGTTGGGCTTGGACCAAGTGCCCAAAAGGATGTCCGTAAGGGCCTCATTGAACAGCAGCAGAGGCTCCGAGGAGGCCGCTGCCGGTTGAAGCACCTCTGTCAGGAGGTTAGTCCTGACCGCCACCGTAGGAAGCTCGAGGTTTAGGGCCTCGGCTGCCCTACGCAACACCACTGCGTAAGATGCACCCTCCTCCGTAGCCACGGTAGGGGGAGATAGCATGCCAAGTTCTGGGGAGGTGTTCAGACCACTAGCCTCACCCAACTCCTCTCTCCAGTCCGGTTCCTCCAACTGGTCTGCAAGAGGGTCAACACACAAGTAAAAGGGGGAGGAGGATATGACCTTACTTCGACCTCCTCTGGGTAAACCTCATCACACATAAAGAAGTAAGGACTGCAAGAGGGTCCACAGACCACTCCCAGTCCTCCTCACCCTCTCCTGTGAGCCACTCAGGGCGGTAGGAAACATCAGGAGAGAACAGGGGTACAAAAGTACCGGTCGGTGCCAGTCCAATGTCGGGCGACGTTGGTCCGGCGCCGTGTCCTCATCGAGGGGTAGGCCGTGGTCGACGTTGGCTGAGGACACAACCGGCGGCGGGGGTGTCGTCACTGGATTCGGCACCAAAGGAGGTGTCACGAGGCCGACCGGCGCCGATCCGGATCCAGGGCTGGATCCTTGGGGGCCCTGCGGCGCCGGAACCGAAGCAGCCATCGAAGGCCTAGAACCCCCAACCGAGTCCACGGGGCCCGAGGGCGAGCCGGCGGAGTCGGGCTGCCCGAAGATTGAATGTAAGGCTTCATAAAAGCTTCGAAGCTGGGTAGGGGTCGCTCCAGGTCCCGGAAAGGGAGGGAAGGCTGGAGTCGACCCAACAGGCTCCGCGGGCAGAGCCGGACGACTCCCTTCCGCGTCGCCCGACGGACGGGGAGAACGCGAAGAGCGACAATGCTTCTTCGCCTTCTTTTTGTGCTTCGATTTACCTGAAGACGAAGACTTAGATGACGAGTGGTGGTGGTGGCTCCGCGACCGGTCCCGCGACCTCCCTCTCGACCGGGAACTTGAACGGCGTGGAGCGGACTGACGGACCTCGAGAAGCTTTCGGGACCGCTCTCGCAAAGACTTCAGATTCATGGCCCGGCAGTCAGAGCACGACTTCGGGTCGTGGTCGCGCTCGAGGCACCAAAGGCACATGAGGTGTGGGTCCGTGACTGACATCAATTTGTGACAGGAGTCACAAGCCTTGAAACCGGTCCGATGTGATATCCCACAGTGCACCAGGAGTCGATCGACTCAAAAAAGGGTGTCGACAAAAGTCACAAAAAATGGAGTCAAAAAGTGACTCGAGGTACCGCTCTCTCCGGATCTGCGCTGGCTGGAGCGGAAAAAGAAAGAACTGACGTCAGCACGCGAGGGCAGCGTCGAAGTAGATAACGTGACGTCATTCCGGCGACCACAACGCCAATGACGAACGCAGAGTCGACCGACGCCACCTATCGACGCGCAGTGGTACAGCTGAGGAAAAAATTCTCCGGATCCAGTCGGACGCCTGGGGGTAATTCTAAGGTGAGGAATCCATAACTAATTGTCTCTTTCAGATAGCATTATTTTGGATTCCAATACTGGTGAAAGAAATTGCACTGGCTGTGTGGAATTCAATACACAGAAATAGCAGGAGCTATTACAGCTAGTCTGGGGTGCTCCAGCAGTGATGTATAGAAGTAGTGCATGCCAGTATTGGAATAATAGTGTGTGTTGATGCACAAAATTGTTGTGCAGTGACTGAACTAGAGCGAGGTACACAGACAAACCTGCTGTACATGCCAGTGATGCTAAAACAATTTTCAGAGCGGAGGGTGCTGTCCTCAATGTTACATCGCTGAAGTCACAGGAATTGTGAAAAATTAATGCACCATAGGGACTGTAGAAAATAAGCCATTACTATTCAGCAAGCAAATGGTAAGAATGTGGTATGTAGTCAGTGGTGCATTTTAGAGCACACTGTTCCAAATATATTATTAAAGCAAGGTGTAGCAGTGCACTGTCATTTACAGGCAGTATATTATCCACTGAAAAGGGCACTGTTAGAAATGGGGGTCTCTAGTTGGCAGAGGTAGGTCCTTTTGTCCAAGAAGGGACCCTTCCTTCTAGTCAGGATAAGGAAGTTACACTCCTAAAATAACCCCTGCTCACCCCCTTGGTAGCTTGGCACGAGCAGTCAGGCTTATCTTACAGACAGTGTGTAAAGCATTTGCACATAACCAACAGTAATACAGTGTAAGCACTACAAAAGGACACCACACCAGTTTAGAAAAATATCCAATATTTTGATATACTTAAGACAAGACCAAAAATGATAAAAATCCACAATAAAGTATTTAGAAATCTTCAGTTATTAAAATAACCTTGAAATAAAGTTCCTTGAAGTCGATAGCTTCGTCTGGGGCTATCACGGCGTCGTGAACAAACAAATCCAAACAGTTCTGGCTGACCGTGGCGTCGCGGGCCAGCTACAGTGTCTGGAAGACCCGCAAAACAGTACCTTCAGAGATGCAGGGCGTCGGTGACCTCTCGTTGAGCTTCTGAAAGCACAGCGTCCGCAGGCGTCGGGTCCGGAGGTCGGTGCAGGAGTCGTCGGGCCCTCGAAGTCACACGCTTTGCAGATGGAACTCCTCGCGGTTGAAGTCGGGAGCATTGGCATCAGCGGGCGCCGGGTGCTGCGGTGTGATGTGCAGCGGTGCGATGCCCTCAGGTCGCTGTGCGAGCAGCGGCTCGATGGCGGCATCAGATGGCGTCGTCGGTGAGACCAGGGTCGCGGTGCGAAGTGACGCGGTGCTCGTCGCGGTGCTGGCAAGTCACGGTGCAAGAAGCGGCGTCCTTGTTGCTGAAGCGCTGTCGTCGGCTGGCGAACTGGAGTCGATGGCGCCGGCATCGGTAGTCCAAGGCTGTGGTGCGGGATGAGGGCGGTGCGTCATGTAGCTTTACGAGCAGTGCCCTCGAACCACGGTGCAGGCGGTTGCGTCGATGTCGGCGTGAAGCGGCGGCGTCGGGGATACCAAGGCGGCGGCGTGAAGCGAGGCGGTGCGGACTGCGGTGCCTACAGGTCACGGTGCGAGCAGCGGCTCGGTGGCGGCGTCAGATGGCGTCATTGGTGAGACCAGGGTCGCGGTGCAGGGTTGCGGCGGTGCCTTCAGGACACGGAGTCAGCAGCAGCGTCGTAGACGGCGTCAGGTTGCTTTTTCTTCTGTTGCAGCACAAAACACACAGTCCCCAGTGCTGAGGGCAGAAGAACTTGAAGTCTTTGCTGTTCCTGAGACTTCTTGAACAGGGGGGGGGCAAGCTCTACCTCAAGCCCTTGGAGATACTCAAAGAAAGAAGTTGTAGAAAGTTCAGTCCAGTCCTTTCACTGCCCAAGACAGAAGCAGCCACTGCAGGCCAACACAGCAAAGCACTCAGCAAAGTGGTAGTTCCTCATCACAGCTTCTCCAGCTCTTCTTCTTGGCAGTCTTCTTGGTCCAAAAGATTTCTGAAGTTCAGGGGTTTGGGTCCCACTTTTTATAGCCCAAAATCCTTTGTCCTCTCAGGCAGAGAGTGTCTGTGCCCAGCCAGAACCAGTTCTGCCCTCTCTAGTGTGGCTTCCTGGCAGGAGGTGGAGACGGCATTGTCAGAGGCAGACCAGGGCCATTCAGGTGAAAGGAAATCTCCTCCCCCTACTCTAAATGCAGCCCAGGTCTGTTCAGACCTTTCCTGACCCACCTAGACTATCTGGAGCCACTGCTCCTCCCCAGCCCCTGCCATCCAAAACCCAGACAGTCAATCCACAACCCCAGCAGAGGCCTACTGGATGGCTGAGCAAGAAAATACCTACTTTCTAAAAGTGGTATTTTCAAACACAGAATGTAAAAATCACCTTCACTAAAAGATGCATCTTTAGATTCTAAGTTCAGGCATACTAAACTTTATTTTTCTAACTAGTTCCTAGGGCCAGTTATGTTTATAAGATGTTATAAACAAACTCCCCATTCTGTCCTATGGGAACAGGTAGCCTTGCATTAGTGAAAAACGAAATTGGCAGTAATTCACAATCAGGACATGCCACACACACCAGGGCATGTCCTACCTTTCACATACACTGCACCCTGCCCACAGGGGTACCTTGGGCCTACCTTAGGGGTGACTGACATGTAAGAAAAGGGAAGGTTAGGGCCTGGCAAGTGAGTACACTTGCCAAGTCGACATGGCAGTCCCAGACTGCACACAGGCTCTGCAATGGCAGGCCAGAGTTACATTTACAGGCTGTTTGCGTGGGTGGCACAATCCAGTGCTGCAGCCCACTAAAAGCATTTGATTTACAGGCCCTGGCACACTCAGTGCACTTTACTAGGGACTGACAAGTAAATCAAATATGCCAATCATGGAAACACCAATCCATAACACAGTTTACAACAGGAGCACTTGCACTTTAACACTGATCAGCAGTGAGAAAGTGCGCAGAGACATTAAACCAGCAAAAACAGAGTAAAAAACTCAGGGGAGACACGCCAAAAGATGCCAAGTCTAACAGGCACTTAATTTGTACAGGCATGTTTTACTGATGAAACTATATAGCGCACAAGCGATAATGTGTAGGAATAAGAATTCAGCGAATATTTGTCATTTGTGCATCACCAAGCAAATAGTCATGATTTGCTTTTGATCCAATTAAAATCTCTCTTTCCATCACACTTTGGAATTGCAATGAAGCACATATTTTGTGCTTTCATAACCGATATATTTTTAAATATTTGTAGAGTTAATTTGTAGGTATTTACATTTTTCTGTGTTTGAAAAAATGACGTCTGTCACATAATTTGATTACAAATCTCATTTCACTTTGCAATCAGAGAAAGAAAAGTAAACACCAACCTCCATTTTAAAAGAATAAACAGCAATTTTTCAGAACTCCTAGACTGATATTTGACCATTGTTTCCAAAGGCACACAGAGTATGGCAAGATAAAATAGAACATTAAAAGGCATCTTTACTGTATGATCAGATTAAAATAATATTAAAAGTATCTTTACTGCTCATTTATCTCCGGAACTCCGGCATGACTACTTTGGGGGTGATGCAGCACTTCCCTAACCCATACCTCATGTGCCTCTGGTACTTGCCCAAGTACTTACATAGAATTCAAGCATATAAAGAAAATCAGTTACATATAAGAAAGTCACCAAACTCTTCATACAAAAAAATAATGATAAATGTAAGGTGAAGCAGCATGACCTGCTAATCAGCTGTAACATTCATAATGAATGAAGATAGGTTGTGCCCTGAAGTACTAGAATCACATAATATAGCAACTATCAATGATTAAACTGCAACAGTGAAGTCCTTGGTCTTTTCAAATAGTGAATCTGTCACGCATTAGTGATATAAAAACAAATCCAATCATTAAATGTTGTGCTTTTAAGGTGTCTTTTAAGATCATTATAGAAAAGAGCAAAGCCTTGTTTTAATAAAAAGGAAAATTCCAAAATTCCAATTTGAAAAAACGTGTGTAAACAGGTCAAATAAATACTTGTAGGCATACTACTTTACCTTTAACATGATTCTCCTGTCGGCTGCTAGCATGAAGTGCGTCTAATCCAGAGTGAAGACGGGTACCATAGCGAACACAGGAAGCCTTGGCAGTCTCCCAATTTAGTACAGCCACAAATTTCGCCTTTCACCGAGACGCTGGATATAAAGTAAATTCAGCCATTTTGTTTGGTTTATCGACTGCTTCTATTCTATCTCTTTCTGCATGATGATTTCCTTCAGGAAATTATATACCAAATAAATTTGCGCGCCAAACAGTTTCTGAGGGAGCATGGAACACTCTGTCACCTCTTCTAGGGCACACCTGCAGACTCCCTCTTCACTTGGGCAGTTGAAAACATTTCTGGGCCTTGCATGTAATATGGAGATAGTGCACAAAACAATCGTACAGTCGCACTGGTTTATTCATACAGTTTGGCAACACCCAGCTTTGCACCAGCCATGCCCAGAGACAGGTTTTTGATTCTGTAGCGTATGCTGCATTTCACTGATACTCCAGCGGCATAGCTCCGGGACAATCCAAACGACGACAGATTGATAAAATTCAGCCGGTCATGAAACATTTGTCTGCCAAGTTTCCAGAAATGTATATTCCTGGAAATAATACAGCAGTTGATAAGTCTTGAATCCTCTACAAAGGCTGGCTGCTGTTCAGGCAGCACATACAAATGAAAAGAGCTCATTATGGTATCAAAATATACATGTTGTGCAACAGCTTTAGTGGCTATGTATGCAGCCTGAGCATATATACTGAGAAAGACTCCATTACAAATCCTGGGTTGTCCTTCCACACTAGGAACTAGTGAGAATATTGTATGGGAGTTTGTCCAGTCACTCCTTCAAAAAGGTTTTCACGTTTATGTGCACAACTTCTAGACAGGAGTCCAGGCATACAGCAAGCTGTGCAAAGCTGGCACTGTGGCTTGCAGTACAATTTGAAGGTACTGCAAAGGATTCCCTCGGGAGCTTGTTTCCAAGACGTTCCAGAAAGCCAAGAGCAATGTGTTGCACTCCAATGAACTGCTTGCAGTTAAATTCTCTTTTATGCAGGAAATATATGTACTCACAGCAATCCATGATGAGAGCACTTCTCTGGTCACAGTTTAGGGTCAGCTGGCAGCTCACAAACAACTGTATACTGGATATATTTGATTACAAGTAAATGGGCAGAGTGGATAAAAATGACCAGGTACTTCAACCATATAATGCAAGTCATAAAACTTTCACCTTGCAAAAGAAACTGGCTACACAACAGATCCAGTTGACAACATACAATGCGCACGTTGTCTATCGGCAGATCACCACCGGAAGCCCAATGTCTTTCCCTGACTTTCAGTAGGCTGCAACTGAAAGTCTTACTGTTGTCGAAGCAGTAGTCTCCGTTTCATCTGTTATCATATTGTAGATCCAGAGTTTGCTATTGGAAAGGAAAGAGGGGGTAGATTACATGTCCCCAGTGCCCATTACTGCCAGGTGTATGTGTTCCAACTTGCTACCCTTTCTACCACGCTAAAGTGAAGTTTTGGGAAATTGACTGAAGTAGAGCTATCAGACTGATGGCATTTTTGTTTCAACAGCTGTGCATGGATACATACCATCAATGGGCCACTACTTGACTAGGAAAGTAGTCTTTTAAATTGTTCCATCTAGTTTTGGAAATCTTTGCAAATTGTCATTGCTCATGGCCTGCTTTCACTGTTAATCCTGTGTAAAAACATGGAAAACGTTCCGTCCTTCATATAACAAGTGCATTACAGTCAATGCTGTGACATAATGGTGGATGAGACATGCACGATATGGTTTTTCAGTCCCGTGGAACTATGAATGAGATGACATTTAAATGGTGGTGGTTTGTTGATGCAAGTTTTTTGTTGTGTTGGGCCTGTGGCTGGCAGTGTGAATTGTTTTGTGTGGCATACATGAAAGGCGTGTGAATAAGTGGGTGGTGCTTTGACGTGGCTTTAATGCTCACTACCAAAAATTCATGGGTTCAGTATTCTGATACTGTTATTAGCATTTACTCATTGAACGTATTACTACTGGTAGTACCAAAACCAACTGGTATGAGTCTGTACTGGAGTAGTGGATAGGCTGCAACAAACAATAACATCCCTGACATTTCTGAAAACTGAACATGCAGAGAAGTCCATGGTGATGTGACTTGTGTGAATCCTACAATATTTTGTTACCCACAATGCCCTGAAAACCTCAAATTCTGTTTCAAATCATAATTTCCTCACATTTCTATGATGGAAACTTCTGTAATGTGCAGGGGTCCAAAAAATTCCTGCCATCCAGGTTTCAAAGCCTCTCCTGATAAAAATGGTGCCCCACTTGTGTGGCTGCCACTAGAAATGTGAGGACAATGTGTGTTTGGAGCTAAAGTTTGGGGCTTGCAAGGTATTATGGTAAGCACAGGTGGTGAAATACCAGTGTACACCACCCTGGACGTCTAGCTTTAAAAAATGTCATGGTTTAGTACGTTTCCAAGGGTGGCGGCCTTGCCCGTACCCAAAATCAAAGCCACACAAGTAGGGTACCACTTCCATCAGGAGAAGTGTGAGAACACTGAATAATATCACATTTGTACTCATGAATTGAATTTCTCTCCATTATTGGCTTTCAAATGTAAGCCAGTGTGCAAGAAGGATCATGTTCTACAAATTACACTCTTAATCACCATAGTATAAGTAACCCCAAATTCAGAGGTACAAATACCCACTATTCCTAAACTCAGTATCTTGTGCACATTTAAAAAATACATGAATTTCCTTCACATCCATTGTTCATTCATTAGATTTTACAATATGAATTACCGCATGGTCTGTACATAATGTCAAATCATCACCGCTCAGTGGTTGGCTCTAGGAATTGCATGTTTTGGACAACCAACAAACATTATATATTCCTGCAACCAGTGTCTGGCAGACATAATAGTACTTTACTTTAGTAAACTGGCTTTCGGGGCAAATGTATAGCTTTCAGTGTTCACCCATAGGTTTCGCACCTAGTATACACCTCAACCTGCAAGTAGGTTGAAGTTGCAAAAAAACTGAAAAATGGACTACCAATTTGAAAAATATAAAAACTGTGATAAAAAATATAATTTTTTCTTTTACAGCTCTGCTAGTTCGTCAAAGCAGGCACAATGGTGATCTTAGTACGGCAAACCTTTCATTGATGCCAGTTTTAGGGGGAATAAGTTGAACGTTTTCTCAGCCTGGGAGCAGCATCCTCCTCCGCGCACTATACTTCAATCCAGACTGGGATAGTTATGAATTTTGCCCAAAACCACTTTAAACTCGTAAATTAAACCTGTAAGTCCAAATTTAGCTCAATTGATACAAAATTGTTTAGATGAAGCTCATGAGACTAATGCTTGAATGGTCAGATATTTTTACGCTTGAAAATGATTTTCAATCAATTCAATGGAAATTGTACATCACATTTCATTACATCCCAATGCATTTAGGGCTGGGTTCTTCATCAGGGGATATCTGTTCTAAAAAATAATAACAAAAGTAAACTTAATCAGATGCACTGCTTATCAATTACAGGATCAGAATGCTGTTGTATAAGAAATTCGTTTGACAAAAGCAATCGTATTGTACATATCCATTGAGCTAAATTTGGATTTATAGGTTTAATTTAAGAGTCTAAAGTAGTTTTGGACAAAATTGATCACTATCCCATTTAGGATTAAACTGTAATGCACAGAGGGGATGCTGTGTCAGGGCTGGGAGAGCGCTCAACTTATTAATTTACGCCTGCAATAAGGAGGTGATACCCTCCCACACACAAGATTGATTAACTACTGATTTTCTGGAGTACTAAGGAGTGCACTGTCAATCTGTCTTTTTTCCTTTTTTTCATTTTTAGGGGGGAAAAATATGCTTTCTTGCACATCACTTTGTTCCCATATTTCCAACAAAAAACAAAACTTTGTTACATTATGCTATTTTCTCTGTTCCCTCCAGGGAATCCACAAACCCTGGGTACCTTTCGAATCCCCAAGCTGTGGGGAAACAAAAGACAGACATTTGGCCTGGATACCTTCTATGCAAAAATGTTAAGGAATAAGCAAATAGTGCCACAAACATTTTTAAAAAAAAGACTCCCAGGGAGGAAATTCCTCAAAAGGTAAGGGCTTAACATACAGGGTCAATTCAACTATGTTGAAGATGATAGGTCTCAATAGTACACACAATTTTTTTTTTTTACTTAAACCCTGGTCCCTGAATTTACCATTCATGTTAACAGATCAGAGGCCTTCTCTATGAACACTTTCTTTACCATTTCTCCTCATACCCTTTCTTATCTCTGTGGGAGCCACTGTTGGCGAGTGTCAGGAGGCGGGTCGACCCACAACTGTGTGTTTCATATGTACAATTACTTACTCATTCATATATACTTATTATATTTAACATATCTCAAGATCATTGTTGAAATAACAGATGATGTGCAGTTTGATTGCTAACAGTCAATGGTCGAAATAATATATTCTTACCTTAATAAAGTTGTTCAGATGGCCAAGCTTCCTCATATTGGAAACACCTTGCAATTTGGCGACATTCTGGAGAATCTCCCTTAAGTTGTCACTGGCCTCTGCAAATAAAGAGCAAGTGTTAATTAAGCTTTATAACAAGGTACATGACGCCAACGGTTTATAGTGTAACAACTTTGGGCCTTCCCAGACCCAGCTACAAGCACAGGTGTGGTAGACCTACTTCATGAGCCGCACTACATGAGGCTTATGGAAAGAATTCACAAAAGCATAACCAGACTCCATGTCAAGCAGAGGCCGTAGTCAGCTTCTCTGATGATGCAGGGCAAGGAAGTGCCCTAACCATATAGATCTCCCACCCTCCGGGTTTGCATTCATTAATGATACTGTGGATAGTAGATGCAGTATAAAAGAACTTTTAAGAAAAAAAATTGTCCTAGAGGGCATAATATTCAGTCAAAAACAATGGTAACCATCACTTAGAATAACACAAACTGAAAAAATTGTTAAAATGGCATGGGTTCGATCAAACAAATATTTTACCTTTTGTGACTCGGAAAAGGTAAATTTATGATAGTTATTCCCAATTGTGCTCCAAATAACCTACAACAAATGTGCATACAAGTATGGTGAGGTATCCATCAATATAATAGCAAAATTAATCTCACTTATGCAAATGAATGTCCAGTTTCTTTGGAATGAGAGCTACTCTTTACCAGTTACAAAAATAGAAGCACCTGTAATATTCTAGATTTTCAGCTAGCACTTTCCTGTGGACGGGAAGTAGAGATGTTCTCTGCTACATCCCTCTCTGCATTAACAGAAGATATGCTCTGTAATGGCCATGGAGACATGGACCTGGTCCCTGATCAAGGCGGCCATGAAGGCTTTTGTCCTTCTCAGTTGTACACTGCCTGTGCCACTCCATGATTAATACAGTACCTACTTCAAAGCTTCCTGACAAGCTGTACACATTACAAAGTGAAAGCCTTGGTTACACTTGATCGGTCAGTGAGAGTTGCAGCATTCATGGTGAGTAGGCTCATATGTTGAACAACTTTTTTAGCGACAGCTGTCCAATGTGAGGTTATCCTTGTTCGCCCTGTAAATATGGCTCACTTGGGGAGTTTATTTTATTTATTTACGGGGGTAATGGGATTATAAAGCGACTCAAGGCACCTAGATAGCCTTAAAGTATGACTCATTTAGGTGCAGTTGGTGATGATCCTAAACTGTGTTCTCATAACAAAAATAAGCGGATGGTAAAGCCTTATAATGTAAACCCAGTAGTGGAAAAAAAAATATATAGGTCGCGGGGTTGGGTTTATGTGTCTAACCCGACCAGGCCAGGTGCAGGTGGTGACAGCCCTGGGGGCTAACGTGATTGGTTCGGTTGGTTTTAGCAGTTATCTGAATCTGCTGCAGTCCGGATCAAGTTTTAGATGGATTTGGACAGAGATCCATAGAGATGATCCGTGCATGTGAGGACTCCTAGCACCAAACTTCTTGTATCGATGTGGTTGAACAAAAGTAAGTTGTGATTGGCAGACTAGAGATTTTTGGATTAGAATTTAGGCAAGAAATAGCTTTGACAAGTATTCCAGTAATCAGTCATTTAGTGCTTTCTGGATGGAGCTTAGGGATTTGAAGTTAGCTCGTCCCTTCACTGGGAGCCAGTGGAGTGCCTGTAGTGCGGGTGAGATGTAGTTGCAGCAATTCAGGCCCAATAGGAGATTAGCAACGGTGTTCTGCCCCATTAAAGCTTAGAACGTTTTTTTTTTTTTAGGAGGCCAGTTTAGAGGCTAGTACAATAGTCAATTTGGGATATTGTCACCAAAAGTAAAATGGCAACTTTCTGGGTGAGGTGGAGAAGAGGAAGGACACATTGGAGTAGGCACAAATGGTGGAAAGCAGCTTATATCACAGAACTTAAATGAGGAATGAACTAGAAGCTGCTGTCAAACAACACACTCAGGTTGTGAGCTTTTTTCCCCACTTGCTGCAGGTGGGTACCCAGAGAGACAGATCAAACAAGCATTTGCAATGCAATAGGTCTCGCATTATTAAAGTTTGAGCTATTGGTGTTGCATTATTTAGCAATGCCAATAGCTCAAACTTTAATAATGCGAGACCTATTGCATTGCAAATGCTTTTTTGTTTTAGTAGGGGCAATCTTACTTGTTTACTGTCAGTGAGGAGAAGATCCTGTGTGTTCATGAATGCCTGGAGAGATTAAAGAAAATGATCAGTCCCAGTTACTTGGTGGGTCTTCATTACTGAGTTTGTGTTGGGAGAGGCAGATATTGCATCAAGTACATGTCCTGACGTATGGGTCGGTCTAGAGACTAGAGCAGGGTTCTCCAAAGTCGTTCCTGGAGGGCCGGATCGCCCAGATTTTTAGCATGTGCCCATTTAGATAAATGTAGTTCTGTTTAAAATCTGGCATGGATTTGGCCCTCCAGGCCCGACTTCGGAGAACCCTGTACTAGAGGAAGACAATTCAAAGAGTGTGAAAGTACACTTTGGCTTTATATGGGGCGGTTTGTCAAACTATCTTGACGAAATCTCCAAGTGTGCAAAAGTTAGAGTGCTTTAAGGTAATCATTGTAGTGAAGTCCAGGAAACGTACCACGAATTCTCAGTTGCAGGGTGTGAGTTCTGCAGATGATTAGAAAGGCGCGGGTGCATGTAGGCAATTAAAAGCATTGGACAAATAAAGATTCACATTGAAGAGGTTAATTGCCATCTCTTCATTTGGTCTGAAGGGCTGCTAAGTGGAAGTTGTCTAGTATATCTCTGAACCATCAGACTACTCTTCAAAGCACACAAACACTGAATGGAACCAATACATAAGCCTCAGTGTAAACTACACTTTCCCCACCCACTCAGAACACCAGCTTGACTCCCACATTCTTCCAAATTGATTGTTAACCTCAACCGAGCAACCTTGAGTGATGTGCAGCAGACACATTGGAAAGCAGACGCTGTGCCCAGATTTACACAGTCCCTCTAGGCAATGTGCAGTCTATCAAATATGCCTGATCTGCTTGGAACAAGCAATGTTGAGTGCCAAAGCAGGTCCTTTAATAGGTGGGTGATCCGATGAGAGAAGAAAGCAAAGACTGGCGAATGGGCCACTTGCAAAGTAGAGCTCAGATTCTACAAAATGTTTCTTAAGCTGAACAAAACATGCTTTACTCCAAAAGCAACATTTCAGATCCCACACTTTAGATACGAACAATACTTAAATATATTAAAATCACATATCTCATGTTGGAGTCGACTACCAGAGCTTAACTCTAAACTTCTATCACACTGATTGATTTGGGAACTCGTGTGGGGGTAGACTTGCTACAGACAGAGGGTTGCACCGCTCGCTCTAGAGCCCTTGTGAATACCCACGGTGCCCCGGGCCTGTCGGCGCCTACTGTCACAAGTCGGGAGTGGACGTAGTCCCCCACGATTTAGCAAGGGGTCTCTGTTCCCCTTAGTCCGAGACTAAGGTGGTTGCTTAGCAAACTGCAAATATATGGCATTTTTGTGCTTTGCATGCAGACAAAGAACACCAGCAGGAAACAAATGCATCTTAACAGCAACGTTAATGTTTAAAAAATACACCTAGAACATTTTGTTTAGTCACCAAAAGCAGTTTAAAAATATAATTTACAAGTCCCACATGTCTGATGTCACTTTCAGCTATTTCCAAACTCAGTTTCACCTTTGATAAATGGAAAACATACGCAAGAATTATAAAAGTAAAACCACAAATGTTCTTTTCGTTTTTATATGTGATCGTGTTAAGTTGCTGTTTCTACAAACTAGGCCCTTTACCTTTTAAGTAATGGTTATTATAAGAGCATGGCATCAGTTTTGTAATTTCAACTCCTGTGTCGTGAATTGCATATGATAATTAGTCCCCTCGCTATTTTCAGTATGTTTTGGGTCCTGTTCTGTATTTGTTGGGGTTCTCCATGCCTAATGTTGGTCCTTGCATTGGTTTGGGGGAGGCACCACATGCTCCTAGCCATGTGTTACAGCCGTTTAATTACGGTTATCGAAATTCTGGCACATCTAATAAAGCAAATCCACGTTCCAAGATGGGGTGCGCGCACCACAGAGGAGCGGGGGCCAGGGAGCGCGGCAGCGGCAGCGAGGCGAACGCGCGCTGCTGCGCGTTCTGGCCACCGTCGGGAATGGGAGGAGCGAAGGCGGGACATGCGCCCGCCTTTGCCCAATCGCGTGCCGTTTTTCTAAAAAAACGCACGCTACAGTTAATGAGGGCTTCTGAAAACAAAACCACACGCACGAGCGTGTAGGTCGTTTTCAGAAGCCCTTTCTAGAGGTCTCGCGCTGCGCGAGCAGTGCTGCGCACTGCAACGCTAGGCGCGAGACCTAAAAAAGGAAGATGGGTCGAAGAGACAGACCCCCATTAGCAGAATTTCAGTTTTCTCACTACTCGGGCACAATCAGTTTATTGGCACCTGTAAGTGAGATGGAGATAAGGAGTACGAGTCTTCCAGAGCATTACTGGAGCTATCAACCAGTTTTAAGTGTAGCTGGGTAAGGTCAGCATTCATATAATATCCTATGTCGTAGGAGTCAAGTATTCTGGAGCGAGGGATCAAGTAGATGTTGAACAGCAAGAGTAAAAGAGCTGAGCCTTGTGCTATCCTACAGGTGTTAAGGCAGATCTGGAGAGAAAAGGGCCCTGTTTGACCTGATGAATGCCGTTTAGGAGGAAGGGTGAAATCTATGCAAGCGGCATTCCATTGATGCTGACAGAGTTTCACGCCATTGAGGAGTACCCACTAGCCAACACAACAGCTGCAGAGAGGTAAAGAAGGATTATGGCACATGGTATGTCTTGGTCTAGATAACTGAGAGGTTCCTTCTTGATGTTGTGGAGTGTAGAATCTATGCCCTTCCAAGGTTTGAAGCCAGATTGAAAGTAATTGAGGAGGCCATGGGATGGGAGAAAAGTGGGAGTGCGGCCCCCTTTTCGAGGACCTTGGACTTGCAATGTAAGCCAGAGATAATCTATACTTGGATAGACTGTCAGGGTCCAAGGAAGAATTTTCAGGATGGGTGTAATAATGTGTTTTAGAGGTTGATGAATGAGACTGATGAAGAGGGAGATATTGATTAGCTTGGTGATGAGTCAGAGCCAGGCAGGGAAACCCATGCTGACAGCTCTGCTGTTGAAGGCATTCGAGTGTGGTGAGGGTTCCTTGAAAGCTGTAAGGGTTTTATTGACTTCATTAACGGTCACAGGGGTGAACTACATGAGTGTTAGGAAATTTTGGAGGTACAGGGATGACGCTCATCAATTTGCAAGTAGGTGATGCTCCCTCTAACAGTATTACTTTTCTTTTTAATTAAAGACAGAAGGTTATCAGATAAATCCTTTGACTGCTCGAGAGGGCTTGGCTTTTAGTTGGGAGACACTGTTTCACTACAGGAACCAAAATGATCTTTAGTAGAGCTGTGTACATCTGAGATGTGGGCTTGCAGAAACTTTTTTTGCCCTAGTGCAAGCTGATTTATGACATCTAGAACGTACTTTGCAAGCAGTCAGATTGACAGGTACCTTTGATTTGCTCCAGTGTCTTTCAAGAGCTTTGTCACTGTGGCCTAGATGGCAGAGGTCAATTAGTGAATCATTTGTTAGCCTTCTGCATCTTCACCTTTTGAACCTAGAGGGGCGCAAGGGTGTCCAGTACTGAAGTAACCTTCTTATCCAGATGGGCTAGGAGGTCATCCGTGAAAGATACAGGAGGATTAGGGATGTTTTGGAGTGACTGGGAGAATTCAGCAGAGTGCAGGTTACTTATATGTCTGAAGGAGGCTCTGGCGCACATGAGAAGGCTGCAAAGTTGTTTGTTGCAGAGCTTATTCTCTAAGATGAAGCTGATTAGGCTATGTCAGACCAGGAGATCTGGAGGGTCTCTTCCCAAATGAACAATCTCAGAATAGTAGGGAAAAGTTAATCAAAACACTGACCACCTAGCGCTATTGACCAAATGGGAGAAGCTGAGGGTGTAGATGTCTGTGATGATGTTTTCACTATAGAAGTCAGAAGAATCGTTGGTCCAAATGTTAAAATCACTTACAATACAGACTCAAGTTGAAATGGAATGCAAGTGCTGTGTGAGGTCAAAGAGATATGTTGGGAAGAGGATATGTATTATGGGGCAGATGGTTGATTCCAGGACAGATAATGTATGTTGTGGGGTTAGCAACCATCTTTAATAGGTTTTTTTGTCTCGAAAAGGATGAAGGCAAATCGGCAAGTCCGAGCACAGAGCAGACTAAGCTTCAGCAGGTGGAGGCTAAGGCAGAATGTAGCAAAGGAAAATGTACGAAGCTCGCCCAAGACAGGTATTCTTGCAGAAATATTAATCATATTGAGGCCCATCTTCCTCTCTGTGCAATGTCCCGCAAGGCTCTGTCTTAGGTCTGTTCCGTTTCTCTCGCTACTTGACCTCCTCTTGTGATGAAATCTCCTCCTTGGCTTCTCCTACCATCAATATGGAGGCAACACACAAATACTTTACTTTACATCCTTCATTCCCCACATCCAATTAAAAATCTCCGATTGCCATTTGCCACTAGATATCCCTGTGATTTTTAATGCTAAACTTTTTTAAAGCCAAGGTTCTTTACTTCGCTACTACCTGTATACATCCACTTCTACTCCTCCCCATCCCCCTACCTAACATTATGACTGACTTTCTCCCCCTTGAGTAGCAATCTTGGGAGTAGTATTAAGCCCCTCCATGTATAAGGATTTGCTTATTACCGGCAGTGGCTACCAATTAAAAAAGGTATGGAAAATGCACCCTTGCTCCAATTCCACACTTACATAGTATTAATCAATTCACCTGTGCTTAGTACATTGGTTTACTTCAACTACCCTTCAATACTCCTTTTTCACCTCGGACATAGTTAGTTACTTCGCTACTCCAACCTTATTCGGTCTTCCGAAAAGTATGGATGCCTCATTCTTTCAACCAAAAGTAGGATGGCTCTCGGGTAAAAACTATTGGTAATAGTATTAAAAGCATTTGAAGTGCTACAAAGAGTTTACTCTCATACCTTGATGACCTTTTGACTCGCTGTACCAGTACCAAAAAGCCTATCGGAATAATCTGGAAACAGCCATATCTCCAATTTTTAATCTATCCACCTTCTGGATCCTCTCACCGAGAAGCGTACCTCCTGCCATACGGGGCTTCCCTCTCACTAGGCAACTTGAAAAGTGCCCTGCACTTATGCCATGCAATCAGACCAAATCAAAAATTCCACTCTGATTTCAAGTTGTAAATATGTTATCTGAAAAATTATAACTGAATGTTGTGTAGCTGTTTTCTTAACAACTTAAAGAGCTTAACAGCTCATTTGTACACTGTAGGAAGCTGGCTCTTTATATGATATATCAAAATGAGATATATCGTGCAAAGAGTGCAGGGGCTCCCTTATAAGTGGGCAGGGGCTTGCTCTAGCAAGCCAAGGGTGCTCCTCTAGGGGTAGTGTGGTCGAGAAGCCTTAGGCTTATCAGAGGGAGTGTTAGACATCCACAAATGCACACAGTAGTTAATAAGTGAGACACACAACTCAATAAGGAGACCCACATCAATTTATAAAAATAACATGTATCGTTATATATATATATTTATGCACCCGAAGTAATTCGTTCAGGTAAGCATGTTTCTCAAAAAGAATACTTTTGTATTTAAAAAGTCGACACTGTGCTAGTTTCAGAAGCTGCAATGTTATCCTACAGGAGGAAAAGCAAGTGCAGCATTCAGGTACAGTACAATGGCATACCGGACCACCAGTCTCCAGGAGTTAAGGTGAGTGGTGGGCAAGATCCAAGGCAGCACCAGCAGACCACCACCAGCAGCACGAGGGCGGACGGGTGCAAAACAGCATTGGGTGCCCAATGTTACTATATGGGGATCGGTCTTCGCATTAAGAGGCTGCAGGCTTTGACTGGGAGGCCTGTTGGGCTGAGGCAACAGGAGGGCTCAAGCCTAATGATGCTCGGGAACATAGGGACACCTTTGGTCCTCTTTTCCACAGCCCAGGGGCGATGGCTGCAAAAGTGTCTTTAGGCGTCTGGTTCCCCTTACCAGGAGCAGACGCAGATGGGACCTGCTTGCAGAGGCTACATGCAACGTCGGAGACTTCACTGAGGGCGTAACCACAGTGGATTTGGTCTCTAGAGGGCTGGGGGACCACAATGACACCACTGGCCCACTTCAACACAGGCTTGGAGCGACAGGTGTAGTGGTGTCTTCAGGCATCGGGTTTCTGCGGTCACGAAGTCCTCTCAAGAGTCTTTGGGTGCCTGCTGGATGCAAGGAAGCAGGCCAGCTACTTCTCGGGAGCTCTTGCTCCCTGGGTGAAGTGCTGGCAGGTCTCCCAGGGTTTGGGGACTCAGTAGCTGCAGGACAAGTCGCCTTTTGGCCCAACTGGCGAAGTCAGCAGGCAGGCCGATAGATTTGGCGCCAAGTCAATTGCTGGGTCTTCTGTTCTTGCAGTTGCGACTCTTCACGCCAGTCTTCTTTCAGGTCGGTAGGATCTGTCTCTCTGGTGCCAGAGGTTCCTCTAAATTCTGAATTTAGGGGCGTCAGGGGAGTGTAGGGTAGTAGCCAATGGGCTACTTACCCGTAGGGTCACTATGCCTCCTACATGACCACTTCCTGTGGGAAGTGGGCATAACCCTGTCCCAGAATTTTTAAGTTTGCCATCACAAAGATGGCCAACTCTGAAAAATCGTGTCCACTTCAGTTAGCCCATTTTAATGGTGGTACTAGCCTGGAGGGTGGACACACCTACCTGACTAATTTTCACACCTGTCCAGGTGCTAAAAGGCTCTGGACAAACGGGGTCATTTTCCTCTCCTGTGAGGGGGCCCAGATTCGCATTTCAAAGGCGGTGGCTTCTTTGAAGCTCCCCTGCCTTGGAATGCTAATCAGAAGGTCATCCTGAGGGAGGTGGTGTGACCACGCCTGAGCCCATGCAGGCTTTGTTTCTGACCTCCTGAGAGTAGAGGCCCCAACCCTGGGAGGTCAGGAATCTGTCTCGGGTGGCAGGCTGGCAGAGACCAGTCAGTCAACACACCAGAGGCTGGTAGGTTTTCAGAGGGAACCTCTAAGGTGCAGTCTGTGGGCATATATACTCACAAATCCACCACTGTAATCATTGTGGGTTTGTGAATACATGATGTTTGATGCCAAGCATCCCTATTTTCAGTGAAGCCAACATGTGGCTGGGGAACTCATTTTCACCAGTGTATCGCACATGGGTTATAATGGCTTCTCTGATCACTTGTACTGGCAGCAATGGAACAGACCAGCACAGGGCATATCTGCTCATGCAGACATGTCCTCCCATGTAATATAAGGCACCCTGCCTTAGGGCTGTAAGGCCTGTAGGGGTGACTTACAAATATTACATGCAGTGTTAAGGGTCATGGCACACAGGGATGTGTGTCATGTTGTATTTTAACTTTGTCTGCACCAAAACACGGAGCCTGCGATGGCAGCCCTGCATGGGTTTGGTGAGGGGTCCCTTAGGGTGGCCCAATTCGTGCTGCAACCCTTGGCAACCCTCTTTAGTACCTTAGGTCCTAGGTACCAGGGCTACCATTTACTAGGGACTTGCCAAGAGTGCTAAAGGAATTGCCAATTGGGGACACAATTGTACAGTTTTGGGGGAAGAGATCTGGCACTGGGGACCTGGTTACCAGGAACCCAGTGCATTTCCAGTCAAAATCACATCACGTACCAGGCAAAAAGTGGAGGGTGGCCATGTCAAAAAGGGGCACTTTCCTACATACATCATCTCTATAACCAATCTAACTCTACTGCCAAGGACCACAGTTGCACTTTTGTGTTAGAAATGTTCATGTAGCATAATAAATAAAATAAACAGCTTTACTCAAGCAGCACATACTGATCACATAAAGATCATCAAGGTAGCAATGACAGAAATGCAGTGACAAATTTGTCTTAATTTCTTGTGGGCTGAGTGAGTGTGTGATGAGCACTGGCTGTGACTGGTGTGTGTAGCAGCAAAGGGGCAAAAATGCAGGTTACAACATATTTATAATGTGCACTGGAATGATCAGTTGTAACTTGCTTGTTTAACCGAGGGTGGGTGAAGGATCCATTTAGGAACTGATAAAATTTGGTTGATGACGTATAACAAACATAACATAGCTTTTCTATAAGAAATGTATGTAGTAACTGAAGATAAAGGCATTGCCTCTTGTAGTTTAAAAACGTTTAAAGCGAACACAAGGAGATGATGGACGGAGTGATGAAACTTTTCAAACACTCACCCCCAGTCACAGATGTGGGTTGAAGCCATCATCATTCTTTAGCTCACTTTGCCACCCCAGTTCAGACACAGCTATATGCAAATCAGTCTTGACCCTGTGCCTCATGGGAACAGTCCAGCCCGAACTGCCAAGCCATGTCTTCCCTGGACCGGAAACAAGCATCCTGGGACCGGTTTCGGGCTAACAGCCCTCATCAGCCAGGCTAGCTTGAATCCAGTGGCAAAGTGAGCAAGGGACCCACGTCTGGGCATACCGTGCCAACTTAGGGCAACTTAAAAACGTTTACCTGGGGGCGTGGCAAAGCAGACGATGAAGTGAGACGAGTCTCTGTGTATACGCTCCTTCAGCAGCATTTCCAGCTACATACCACAATATTGGGGCACAAGATCAACCCCCTCTGGAACCCTGACCACCCCGCTGCCTCCCACTACCTGAAGACCGAGCCTGGGGTCAGTAGCCGCCTGGCAGCATTCTTCCCACAGCCTTCAACCAGAGCCTGCGAGGCCCGACCCGCCATCTTGAGGCCTTCTGCTGCGCTGATCACGGAGTCCAGGGCGGCCCGGTGGAGGCTACATGCCCGCCCTGGAGAGGCGTTGGCCCCCTGATTTCCAGCTAACGTGGAGATGAGTGAGCGGAGCCCGGCTCTGTCTTCAGCGAGGCCGACGCCGCCCCTGGCCGGGGCCTACTGAGGCTTGTGCACACTGAGGCGAGAGGGCTCCTGACTTCCCTCACCAACGCGGGGTCTCGGCACCGCTGCGCAGGGTGAATGTTGGCTGTGAGCTTGCACAGCGGGGCCCGATATACACCCCCACTTATCCATAGCTCTTCTGGACTTGGGTTGGTGCCCGGCCCTTCCGATATTTTGAGGCCCTTCGCCCTGCACCTCCCAGCGCTATACTGATTGACCCATCAGACTAATCCTTAGGCCTGGGCTGCACCTTTACAAGGCGATACCCTGCATGCGCTAGACCCCTCCCCCCCCTATTGGTGACCAGCCCTGAAAGCTGGGGGGGGAGGGGAACACCAACTCCTGGATAACGGCATTCACTGCTGGCTGCCTTGCTTGCAGAGGCACACCGTGCCCTGCAGGGCTGGGGGTTGCAGCGTCCCAACTTGCTTTCGTACTCCCCAGATGACAATACCCAGCTGTGCCATCGCACAGCACAGCCTCTCTAACAATCCTGACATCGCTATGCCCACCATCAGGGCTACAGGAGAGGACATCGGGGGAACTCTCCCTCTTGCTTCAGAACCTCAGGTGTTCCACCCATGCAACACATCTGGCCTGAATACATCGTGAACTGCCACTCTCGGGCAAAACTAGCTACAACACCTACCTCCTGAGCCTGGCCTGCTTTGAGCTCTACTGCAATAGGGACACCTGATCTCATCCCCCTTGCCACTTGTTGATTTGTGGGCCCCTCCATCCGAGCCTCTATCTGGGGATAGGTTGCCCCTGCAACTGTGCTTGGCCTCTCGCTGCTCCTCAGCTAGCAATTGAGGACCGCCTGGACTGCTTGTGTGGGACCCAGGGCCCGGCCTTCCACCTCTATGCAACATCAATCTTGATCTTCCCCTGACGAGTTGGGATCACTTCGAGGCCTACACCATCGGTGGCTCTTTCAGGACACGGTTCACGCTGCATCGACACCATCCGCTTTCTCACCTACCATCAATCAAGAACGGTGGCACCCTCCCGCCATGCCACAAGGCAAGTCCATCAAAGACATTCCCGCCAGCCAATCCAAAGACAATCCTGTCACCTCTCTGTAGCAAATAATACCCCCTTTGACCTTGAGCTCCTCTGAACCTTCCTCAGTAGTTGTCCTTGGAGATCTTTTCTCTGCCCCTCTCACCGAGGCCTATATGAGCAACTTCTTGCAGGAAATTAGATCCGAAATTGGTTCGCTCAAGTCAGAGTTTAAATCCGGTCTACATAAACTTAAACGTAATATTACGGAGATATGCTGGCGCGTTGACGATCTGGAACGCACAGTAGACGCCCGCACAGAAGAACAGGAAAACATATGGCGTAGAATGGCTACCCTAGAGGAGCAACAAATGGAACTTCAACTAGAGCAAGAAGATTAGGAAAATAGAAGTAAAAGGAATAACATTCGTATATGGGGAATCTCCAGAAGGGCAGAGGGATCAAACATCATGATGTTCAGGGCCGATCTCTTACAGGCGATCCGAGGGGATGACGACGCCTCTCCTCCTGCCCTGGACAGAGCCCATTGGGTGGCCTCAGCACCGGGACGCCCGGACTTTGTCCCAGACAATCTCACGTGGGTGCACTTCTTCACTGAAAAAGAAGCCATCCTACAAGCCTTGCATCACAAAGCAGACCTGGCCTTCAGGGGCCATTCCATTCAAACGATCTCGCTCCTGTAACTCTACGATGGCGCAGAGACTTTAAACCGGTCACGGACAGGCTACCCGAGTTTAACATCCGGAATCAATGGGGCCATCCTTTTGCACTTATCTTCACATGGGACGGCAGACGCTAGGTGGTTCGCTCCCTACGGGAAGCTAAGAAAATTGTTAACATACAATCCTGAGTCACAAGAGGCCAGCCCGTCTCCGCCACACGCATCAACCCACGAGCCCCTACGTCTGGAATGGTCCAAAGTGAAATTTTTCCGGCTTAAACCACACAACAAGGAGCGGATCTCTCTCTGAACTAAGCTAGATATTATTCAACATATCTGCAACTTGGAGGGTGCATCCTCGCCCTCTCGCTCCACCTCGGCCTCTGTCTAATACACAGGATTTGACACATTCATGTACGCTCTGCCCCAACTTCTCTACGACTGCACTCTTTGGGCGACGGCACACGTGCGCTAGGGTCCCTCACCCTACCACAATGCCGAGCCAGATTGATCAACCCTCAGAAACCATTGCTTTTACTCCACAAAACTCTAATTATTTCAACAACTGGCAACTGGGACACCACGCTGGAGCAGACCTGGGACTCATCCTCCTGGGACTTCTGTGAATGCAGCGGGGTTCGATCTCCGCTCTGACTTGTTCTAGCTGCGGAGGTCGGGACTTCACAGATTTGGCCATCGTTTCCACGACTCCCCACTCGATTCGTCCATTTGGAGAGAGACTCCTCCAGAATGAATCGTGCACTGCCACGTAGGTCATTTCAGAATTGAATGGAGTTATTTGGCCCCGTTGGCCTGTTACTGTTTGTATTGTCCTTTTTCTTTCTGAATGGTTGGGGGATGGTGCTACATGCCCTTTGGTGGCTACTCTCCTTCCCATTACGTTCCACTTGTCAGCACTCCCCGATCTCTGGCATTGGGAAACGCTCCTCAACCCTCCCCTTTATCATCCTTTCTATCCCTCGCTGAACCATGTCCCCACCTTCTTGCCCGTCTAGCGGGGCCACCAGGGCCCACAAAGGTCACCTCTACACACCGGGGAAATATATCAACCTCCCTCATCTTCCCCCACTGGTGAGATGCCATGACCCCGAACATGGCTAACACCTCACACATCAAATTTCTCTCTCTCAATGCTCGGGTATTGAACGCTCCAAATAAGAGACGCCAGGTACGGCGCTATCTCCTCTTACAAGACCCAAACATCATCTTTCTTCAGGAAGCCCATCTCTTGAATACTGACACACTGAATGTCCCATCCTAAATACCCAGTCTGCCACTGGGCGTCCTCCACAACTAAAACAGCTGGGGTTGCAATCTTGTGCAAGGCGGGTGGTCAGGGATGGGGAGGGTCGCTTCTTAAAATCAAGAACAGCGGGGCACCCACACCATCTTGAACATTTATGCTCCTAATCAATCACAGGACACGTATCTTAGGAATATATTGCTGTACCAGGTGGCACAAGAGGGGGTGATTTGGTGGGGGGTGGACCTTAATCTAGTATGGGATCCCGATTTGGACTGCAGCGCTACCTCTTTCCAGGGTACATGGGCGATGTCAGCTGTCCTGAAGTGGGATTTCACTGACGTGGGCCTCACGGACGCTTGGCATTACAGATTCCCTGACACATGTGACTACTCATTCTACTCACATATTCATCACTCATATTCCCGCATTGACTACTATTTCTTTTCCCACACTTTACTGCGGGACCTGGAGTCTAGGAAGGACATATTACTATGTGCCTCTTATCGTCCCATTACCCTATTAAATATGGACGCCAAAATCTACACAAAGATTCTGGCGAATCGCCTAGATCCGCATCTTCCCGGCTTAATTGACTCAGATCAGGTCGGCTACATTCTCCATCGTCAGGGTACGAACAATATCTGCTGCATTGGCCACATAGTCGAGAAACCACACCGTAGTGATATCCGAGCTGGCCTTCTCTCGTTGGACGCGGAGAAGGTCTTTGACCGAGTTAGCTGACCCTTTTTGCGTGCAGTCTTAAGTAAGATAGGTCTGAGGCTGGGCATGAACTCTCGGATAATGGCGTCCTACAACTCTCCCGCAGACTTGATTCAGATTAATAGACAGCTCTCCAACCCATTCACCTGGCGAGAGGTACTAGACAGGGCTGCCCGCTCTCACCTCTGCTCTTTGCCCTGGCGGTTGAACCATAGGCATTAGCTATTCGCCAGGCAGAGGACATTGTGGCCATCCCCTTTGATGGCCGCAAGCACAACATTGCTCTCTTCGCATACGATCTCCTGCTCACCCTTACCCAACCTGAATCTTCTCTTCCTGCCCTAGTGAAAACCCTAGCGTCTTTTGAGAGGGTCTCTGGGTTTAAAATTAACACGGCCAAATCCCAAGCACTGAATAGGACGATTTCTCAACAGGACATAGAGAATTCACAATCCCTCGCCCCCTTCCAGTGGGTACCACGTTCACTCTCATATCTGGGCTTGAATTAAAGCCCATCTTTGGCAACCTGGACCCACGCCAATTGGTTGGAATATAGGAGATCAATCTTAGAAGACCTACGCAGATGAAAACTACTCCAGATGTCTTGGCTAGGCCATCTTAACGTGGTTAAAATGTCCATCCTACAGAAAATCTTGTATTTATTCCAGACCCTCATCCCCCAAGATGCAATCCTTCGCCTCCAACAAGGCCTACTCACCTTCATCTGGGGTGGAAAGCGCCCTAGGTTCTCAAACACGATCCTCGAGCTCCCCAGGGACCAGGGGACTTGGCGTGCCCCAATCTTTTGGTATACTACTGGACGGCACACTTACGCTATATCTCAGAACGTGTTGTACGCAACAGCAAACAACACTGGTTCCACATGGACCGTGCAGTGGCATGCTGACCCCTATGGGATTTGACCTGGGTTGCAAGACATCTTAGACCAGCAGTGCTTACATAGCCACTCCTACTAGGACGGTCCTCGAGATCTGGGACAAAATAGCATTTAAAAGGGGTCTCACCACCTCTCTGAATACAAGATTCAGATTAACTGTCACCATTTCGTTGCTGACGGCTGTATTCGGGTATTAGAGTGCTGCTAATGAGGAGAAACGTTTGCCCAGACAGTACTACTGTGTTGTAAAATGACAAAACAGCAAAATATTGCGATAGAATGTGCCATATTACGCTGCATCATTGCACCTCTTCTGTGTCTGATAACGTTTGTACCTCTCCAGTACCTGCAGCACCTGTTCTGACCTGGGTCTCCAACTCTACAACAGCTCTGCTGACCTGGTTCTCTGGCTCTACCGCAGCTCTGCTGACCTGGTTCTCTGGCTCTACAGCAGCTCTGCTGACCTGGTTCTCTGGCTCTACAGCAGCTCTGCAGACCTGGTTCTCTGGCTCTACAGCAGCTCTGCAGACCTGGTTCTCTGGCTCTAGAGCGGCTCTGCTGACCTGGTTTTCTGGCTCTAGAGCAGCTCTGCTGACCTGGTTCTCTGGCTCTACAGCAGCTCTGCTGACCTGGTTCTCTGGCTCTACAGCAGCTCTGCTGACCTGGTTCTCTGGCTCTACAGCAGCTCTGCTGACCTGGTTCTCTGGCTCTAGAGCGGCTCTGCTGACCTGGTTTTCTGGCTCTACAGCAGCTCTGCTGACCTGGTTCTCAGGCTCTACAGCGGCTCTGCAGACCTGGTTCTCAGGCTCTACAGCGGCTCTGCAGACCTGGTTCTCTGGCTCTACAGCAGCTTGCTGACCTGGTTCTCTGGCTCTAGAGCGGCTCTGCTGACCTGGTTCTCAGGCTCTACAGCGGCTCTGCAGACCTGGTTCTCTGGCTCTACAGCAGCTTGCTGACCTGGTTCTCTGGCTCTAGAGCGGCTCTGCTGACCTGGTTTTCTGGCTCTACAGCAGCTCTGCTGACCTGGTTCTCTGGCTCTAGAGCGGCTCTGCTGACCCGGTTCTCTGGCTCTAGAGCGGCTCTGCTGACCTGGTTCTAGAGCGGCTCTACTGACCCGGTTCTCAGGCTCTAGAGCGGCTCTGCTGAACTGGTTCTCTGGCTCTAGAGCGTGTCTGCTGACCTGGTTCTATGGCTCTACAGCAGCTCTGCTGACCTGGTTCTATGGCTCTACAGCAGCTCTGCGGACCTAGTTCTCTGGCTCTAGAGAGGCTCTGCTGACCTGGGTCTCAGGATCTACAACGGCTCTGCTGACCTGGGTCTCAGGCTCTACAACGTCTCTGCTGACCTGGGTCTCAGGCTCTACAACGTCTCTGCTGACCTGGGTCTCAGGCTCTACAACGGCTCTGCTGACCTGGTTCTCTGGCTCTACAATGGCTCTGCTGATCTGGTTCTCTGGCTCTACAGCAGCTCTGCTGACCTGGTTTTATGGCTCTACAGCAGCTTGCGGACCTGCTTCTCTGGCTCTACAGGAGCTTGATGACCTGCTTCTCTGGCTCTACAGCAGCTCTCCTGACCTGGTTCTAAGGCTCTACAGCAGCTCTGCTGACCTGGTTCTCTGGCTCTACAGCAGCTTGCTGACCTGGTTCTCTGGCTCTACAACACCTCTGCTGACCTGGTTCGCTGACCTGGATCTCTGACCTCGTTCTCTGGCTCTATAGCAGCTCTGCTGACCTGGTTCTCTGGGTCTAGAGCGCCTCTGCTGACCTGGTTCTCTGGGTCTAGAGCGCCTCTGCTGACCTGGTTCTCTGGGTCTAGAGCGCCTCTGCTGACCTGGTTCTCTGGGTCTAGAGCGCCTCTGCTGACCTGGTTCTCTGGGTCTAGAGCGCCTCTGCTGACCTGGTTCTCTGGGTCTAGAGCGCCTCTGCTGACCTGGTTCTCTGGGTCTAGAGCGCCTCTGCTGACCTGGTTCTCTGGGTCTAGAGCGCCTCTGCTGACCTGGTTCTCTGGGTCTAGAGCGCCTCTGCTGACCTGGTTCTCTGGGTCTAGAGCGCCTCTGCTGACCTGGTTCTCTGGGTCTAGAGCGCCTCTGCTGACCTGGTTCTCTGGGTCTAGAGCGCCTCTGCTGACCTGGTTCTCTGGGTCTAGAGCGCCTCTGCTGACCTGGTTCTCTGTGTCTAGAGCGCCTCTGCTGACCTGGTTCTCTGGGTCTAGAGCAGCTCTGCTGACCTGGTTCTCTGGAGCAGCTCTGCTGACCTCGTTCTCTGGCTCTACAACGGCTCTGCTGACCCAGTTCTCTGGCTCGAGAGCGGCTCTGCTGACCTGGTTCTCTGGCTTTACAGCAGCTCTGATGACCTGGTTCTCTGGCTCTACAGCAGCTCTGCTGACCTGGTTCTCAAGCTCTACAACGGCTCTGCTGACCTGGTTCGCTGGCTCTACAACGGCTCTGCTGATCTGGTTCTCAGGCTCTACAGACGCTCTGCTGATCTGGTTCTCAGGCTCTACAGCCGCTCTGCTGACCTGGTTCTCTGGCTCTAGAGCAGCTCTGCTGACCTGGTTCTCTGGCTCTACAGCGGCTCTGCTGACCTGGTTCTCTGGCTCTACAGCGGCTCTGCTGACCTGGTTCTCTGGCTCTACAGCGGCTCTGCTGACCTGGTTCTCTGGCTCTACAGCAGCTCTGCTGACCTGGTTCTCTGGCTCTACAGCAGCTCTGCTGACCTGGTTCTCTGGCTCTAGAGCAGATCTGCTGACCTGGTTCTCTGGCTCTACAGCAGCTCTGCTGACCTGGTTCTCTGGCTCTACAGCAGCTCTGCTGACCTGGTTCTCTGGCTCTACAGCAGCTCTGCTGACCTGGTTCTCTGGCTCTACAGCAGCTCTGCTGACCTGGTTCTCTGGCTCTACAGCAGCTCTGCTGACTTGGTTCTCTGGCTCTACAGCAGCTCTGCTGACCTGGTTCTCTGGCTCTACAGCAGCTCTGCTGACCTGGTTCTCTGGCTCTACAGCAGCTCTGCTGACCTGATTCTCTGGCTTTAGAGCGACTCTGCTGACCTGGTTCTCTGGATCTAGAGCGGCTCTGCTGACCTGGTTCTCTGGCTCTACAGCGGCTCTGCTGACCTGGTTCTCTGGCTCTACAGCAGCACTGTGGACCTGGTTCTCTGGCTCTACAGCAGCTCTGCTGACCTGGTTCTCTGGCTCTACAGCAGCTCTGCTGACCTGGTTCTCTGGGTCTAAAGCAGCTCTGCTGACCTGGTTCTCTGGCTTTACAGCAGCTCTGCTGACCTGGTTCTCTGGCTTTACAGCAGCTCTGCTGACCTGGTTCTCTGGCTCTACAGCAGCTCTGCTGACCTGGTTCTCTGGCTCTACAGCAGCTCTGCTGACCTGGTTCTCTGGCTCTACAGCAGCTCTGCTGACCTTGTTCTCTGGCTCTACCTCAGCTCTGCTGACCCGGTTCTATGGCTCTACAGCGGCTCTGCTGACCTGGTTCTCTGGCTCTAGAGCGGCTCTACTGACCTGGTTCTCTGGCTCTACAGCAGCTCTGCTGACCTGGTTCTCTGGCTCTACACCGGCTCTGCTTCTCTGGCTCTACAGCAGCTCTGCTGACCTGGTTCTCTGGGTCTAAAGCAGCTCTGCTGACCTGGTTCTCTGGCTTTACAGCAGCTCTGCTGACCTGGTTCTCTGGCTTTACAGCAGCTCTGCTGACCTGGTTATCTGGCTCTACAGCAGCTCTGCTGACCTGGTTATCTGGCTCTACAGCAGCTCTGCTGACCTGGTTATCTGGCTCTACAGCAGCTCTGCTGACCTGGTTCTCAGGCTCTACAGCAGCTCTGCTGACCTGGTTCTCAGGCTCTAGAGCGGCTCTGCTGACCTGGTTCTCTGGCTCTAGAGCGGCTCTGCTGACCTGGTTCTCTGGCTCTACATCGGCTCTGCTGGCCTGGTTCTCAGGCTCTAGAGAAGCTCTGCTGGCCTGGTTCTCTGGCTCTAGAGCGGCTCTGCTGACCTGGTTCTCTGGCTCGAGAGCAGCTCTGCTGACTTGGTTCTCTGGCTCGAGAGCGGCTCTGCTGACCTGGTTCTCTGGCTTTACAGCAGCTCTGCTGACCTGGTTCTCTGGCTCTAGAGCGGCTCTGCTGACCCGGTTCTCTGGCTCTAGAGCGGCTCTGCTGACCCGGTTCTATGGCTCTACAGCGGCTCTGCTGACCTGGTTCTCTGGCTCTAGAGCGGCTCTACTGACCTGGTTCTCTGGCTCTACAGCAGCTCTGCTGACCTGGTTCTCTGGCTCTACAGCGGCTCTGCTGACCTGGTTCTCTGGCTCTACAGCAGCTCTGCTGACCTGGTTCTCTGGCTCTACAGCAGCTCTGCTGACCTGGTTCTCTGGCTCTACAGCAGCTCTGCTGACCTGGTTATCTGGCTCTACAGCAGCTCTGCTGACCTGGTTATCTGGCTCTACAGCAGCTCTGCTGACCTGGTTATCTGGCTCTACAGCAGCTCTGCTGACCTGGTTATCTGGCTCTACAGCAGCTCTGCTGACCTGGTTCTCAGGCTCTAGAGCGGCTCTGCTGACCTGGTTCTCTGGCTCTAGAGCGGCTCTGCTGACCTGGTTCTCTGGCTCTACATCGGCTCTGCTGACCTGGTTCTCAGGCTCTAGAGAGGCTCTGCTGGCCTGGTTCTCTGGCTCTAGAGCGGCTCTGCTGACCTGGTTCTCTGGCTCGAGAGCAGCTCTGCTGACTTGGTTCTCTGGCTCTAGAGCGGCTCTGCTGACCCGGTTCTCAGGCTCTAGAGCGGCTCTGCTGACCTGGTTCTCTGGCTCTACAGCAGCTCTGCTGACCTGGTTCTCTGGCTCTACAGCAGCTCTGCTGACCTGGTTCTCTGGCTCTCCAACGGCTCTGCTTACCTGGTTCTCTGGCTCTAGAGCAGCTCTGCTGACCCGGTTCTATGGCTCTACAGCGGCTCTGCTGACCCGGTTCTCTGGCTCTAGAGCGGCTCTGCTGACCTGGTTCTCTGGCTCTACAGCAGCTCTGCTGACCTGGTTCTCTGGCTCTACAGCAGCTCTGCTGACCTGGTTCTCTGGCTCTACAGCAGCTCTGCTGACCTGGTTCTCTGGCTCTACAGCAGCTCTGCTGACCTGGTTCTCTGGCTCTACAGCAGCTCTGCTGACCTGGTTATCTGGCTCTACAGCAGCTCTGCTGACCTGGTTATCTGGCTCTACAGCAGCTCTGCTGACCTGGTTCTCAGGCTCTACAGCAGCTCTGCTGACCTGGTTCTCAGGCTCTAGAGCGGCTCTGCTGACCTGGTTCTCTGGCTCTAGAGCGGCTCTGCTGGCCTGGTTCTCTGGCTCTACATCGGCTCTGCTGACCTGGTTCTCAGGCTCTAGAGAGGCTCTGCTGGCCTGGTTGTCTGGCTCTAGAGCGGCTCTGCTGACCTGGTTCTCTGGCTCGAGAGCAGCTCTGCTGGCTTGGTTCTCTGGCTCTAGAGCGGCTCTGCTGACCCGGTTCTCAGGCTCTAGAGCGGCTCTGCTGACCTGGTTCTATGGCTCTTCAGCAGCTCTGCTGACCTGGGTCTCAGGCCCTACAACTGCTCTGCTGACCTGGTTCTCTGGCTCTAGAGCGGCTCTGCTGACCTGGTTCTCTGGCTCTACAGCGGCTCTGCTTACCTGGTTCTCTGGCTCTAGAGCAGCTCTACTGACTTGGTTCTCTGGCTCTAGAGCGGCTCTGCTGACCCGGTTCTCTGGCTCTAGATCAGCTCTGCTGACCCGGTTCTCTGGCTCTAGATCAGCTCTGCTGACCTGGTTCTCTGGCTCTACAACGGCTCTGCTGACCTGGTTCTCTGGCTCTACAGCAGCTCTGCTGACCTGGTTCTCTGGCTCTAGAGCAGCTCTGCTGACCTGGTTCTCTGGCTCAACAACGGCTCTGCTGACCTGGTTCTCTGGCTCAACAACGGCTCTGCTGACCTGGTTCTCTGGCTCTACAACGGCTCTGCTGACCTGGTTCTCTGGCTCTAGAGCAGCTCTGCTGACCTGGTTCTCTGGCTCTAGAGCAGCTCTGCTGACCTGGTTCTCTGGCTCTAGAGCAGCTCTGCTGACCTGGTTCTCTGTCTCTACAACGGCTCTGCTGACCTGGTTCTCTGGCTCTACAACAGCTCTGCTGACCTGGTTCTCTGGCACTACAACAGCTCTGCTGACCTGGTTCTCAGGCTCTACAGCCGAGCGCTAAAACCCCAATACAAATACCAGACAAGCTGTCGCCATTGTGAAAAAAATATAGTGCTTACCGACTAATAAAGGAGACAGTGTAACGCCGCAAATAAAAGATCCAGTCCTGATGGGCGGTTCCAAAAGGAGACAGGGCGGTAACAAGGAGGGACTAAGAAGCCTCATTATCAATCGAAAGCCAGCATTTACCATGGACGATGACGCCAGCCAATGAAAAATATGGGCGGGGCTTCCACACCACTTCTAAAACATACCCTAATACAGCATGCCTCGCAAAGCGAGCAGCGCATGCGCTGCAACGCTAGGCTCGACCTAAAAAAAAGTGTACACGTTTGCAAAGTTTAACAATATGAGGTTACATATAGTGATCCCAGAGTGCTCTCCGATTTGATACAAATATTTGCAGAAGCTTGAACGCAAGATTGATGATTCTTTGTTTTCAAAATAAAATGTTAAAAAAATGAAACTAGGGGGAAAAAAAAACTTTTGCTAAACTACTGTGAAATATTTGGTACCATTTCTCATTTCTTTGATGCATCATTTAGTAAAATGTGTTGATGTGTGCTAATATTTCCAAAAAATATTCATAATGGAAAAATCAGTGTAACCACTTTTAACAAGATGGAAAACATGAAAATAATTGAGTATTGGCAAAGCCACTAGGTCTGACATTGGTGGTCAGTCAATTGGTTGTGTCAATGCATTTCTTGTTTTGACATAGCTTTTGTAAAACTTCATTGTGGGAGCTGCCAGGCCCTCACCATTGTAACAAACATTGGCAAAAAGCAAAAATGTTTTTTGTTCCCAAAAAGTACACATTGCCACAATAGTTCCTGGCACTGAATAAAACTACTCTGTGTGCCGATATGCTCCTTGTGAAAGAGCAGAATGCTATCACTCACAGTGAAACCAGCCGATAGATGGGTAGAGAGAGAGAGAATTTAATAAAAAACAAAAAGGTCTTGATTAACGCCATGCCTAATTAGGGGCCTGATTCTAAAAAAAAAAAAAAGTCACAAAAGTGCTTTACATTGGGGCAGATTTATGTATATCACGAATTCACAAGAATTTACAGAAGTAGACCAGGAAATCGTACTCTTAGACAATATTTATGAACTGTATTTTAGCATGAGCAAATTTACATGTGTAGATTTGCTCAGGCGAAAATCTGTTGAGCGTTTACAAGTTGACTTTCCTAACAACCACTTTTTTACCTACACTGGAAAAAGTTTTACTTCTGCCCTTGCCAGGAGTAAATTTCTAACCTTTATCAGTATAGAAAAAAATTTGTGAAGAGCTGGTGAAAATCCTTAAAACATGCACGTTAGTAGGTGTGCGCAGACTCAATAGCGCATTCCAACCCTGGAACCTTTGCTGACCGCCACCTCCAGTCCGAGTATGTAGATCTGCGAAAAGGTAGCAAAATAAGGAAATTGCTAGTATTCAAGCACTGCTATAAAGTATTAGCTCTGGCATAATCAGCGAGGCTATTATCAGAGCTCTTATATAATGAGATTCATGCCATAATTTGTCGCCGCACTACATGGCACCAAAGGGACAAGTAGATTTTTTTTACAGGACAAATAGATTTATGAAGCAACGTGTCCCATGGACAAGTAGATATTTTATTAAATTCCACACCCCTGTTCAATTACATAATGACCATGATTCAACTTTTAGTTCTCCTTCAGATGGTGTAAAAAATAGACAGATTAAACTTTTTATATGAAATGGGTATAGATTGTGAGTGATAGCAGCAAAACAGTAATGCACACACAACAGCAAGAGTTCTTAGAAGTCCACAAACTGAGGCACTTCACACAGTCTAACACTCTAACATTTATCTCAACTGACATAATAAATACCTCTGAATACCTTCCCAAAGCGTCCAAGCTGGAGACAGATACTAAAAAAATATTTCGGAGCAAAGTATATATATGCAGTCACCACAGCCCTGCCTAGAAAAATTAACCCAATAACCAGAGCTCTGGCGATGATTGGGTATTCAGTGCACCAATCCATAAAGGTAAACCCACACTTGCGATTAGATTCACTAATATGGAATAAAAGGAAAGTAAAAATTGGTTGGTATGCCATTTACTTGGGGGGGGGAAAGCATTGGCAAAGCCAATAGGTCGCGCCTATGTGAGAGCTATTGGCTTTGGCAATGTGTTTTAGCCATGCTGTAAACTAACGTGGCTGCTGTTCAGCATGGCTAAAAGTTAGTGCCGTGGGGTACATTGGAGTGGGGTACACTGGGATACAGTGGAGTGAGGTAGATTGGGGAGAGTGGAATGGGGTAGATTGGCGTAGAGTGGAGTGAGGTAGATTGAAGTGGGGGAGTTGGGTATATTAGCGTGGTAGACTGGAGTGGGGTAGATTGAATTGGGGTAGACTGGGGTAGAGTGGAGTGGGATATATTGGGGTAGACTGGAGTGAGGTAGAGTGGGGTAGGCTGGAGTGGAGTCAGTAGATTTGAGTGAATTATAGTAGGGTAGAATGGAATGGAATGGAGTGGGGGCAGACTGGGGTAGTTTGGAGTGGAGTAGACTGGGGCAGCCTGGAGTGAGGTAGATTGAATTGGGGCAGAATGGGGTAGAGTGGGGTAGGTTGGGGGCAGAGTGGAGTGCAGTGCATAGGGGTAAATTGGAGTGGTGTAAATTGGGGGAGTGAGGTAGATTGGGGGGATAGACTGGAGTAGATTTGAGTGGAGTAGACTGGAGTAGATTTAAGTGGAGTAGAGTGGTTAGAATGGAGTGGGGTAGTTTGGAGTGGGGAGATTGAATTCGGGTAGATTGGGGTGGATTGGAGTAGAGTGGGGTAGACTGAGTAGAGTGGGGTAGAGTGGGATATATTGGGACAGATTGGAGTGAAGTGTGGGAGACTGGGGAAGAGTGCAGTGGATTTGGGAAGACTAGAGTGGGGTAGATTGTATTGAGTTATGTTGGGAAGTACTCCTTTTCGGGGACATTTGAGGACTGCAGATAGGCCAGTATGGCTGGGGACAAGTCAGTTGGTGTCTTCAGTCTTCGCTACTGTATGGCTCTTCTTTGTCCTCTTCTTCGTAGGTCGTCGGTAATCTGAGGGTTAAGGTTCAGGGATGCCCCTAAATACTCAATTTAGGGGCGTTACAGGGGTTAGAGGGTAGTAGCCAATGGGCTACTTACCTTTAGGGTGACTACACCCTTTGTATGTCCACTCCTTCTGGGGAGGGGGCATACCCCTAACCCTAGTGGCTAGAATCCTCCAAAACAATATGGAGAATTTTCAAAGGAGGGGGCTCACTTCAGCTCAGGACACCTTAGGGGTGGTACTGGCTGAGAGGGGACACACCTCTCCTGCTTACTACCTTTCCCGCCGACCTCGCCGCCAAAAATGGGGCTCGGTCAGGGGGGTGGGCATCTCCACTAGCTGGAGAGGCCCTGGCTAGCATAAACAATGGCAGGAAACCTTTGAGGCTCACCGTCCTTGAATGATGTTCCTGCTTGGGGGTAGGTGTGAAGCACCTCCACCCAGAGCAAGCTTTGTTTCTGACCCACAAGAGCACAAGACTCACACCTCAGCGGGTCAGAACCATATCTGAAAGTTGCAGGCTGGTGCAGACCTGTCAGTCACAAACTAGCGGTTTGGTAGGATTGCAGGGGGCACCTATGAGGTGCTCCCTAAGTACATTTATTAATTAATTTAACACTGGCATCAGTGTGGGCTCATGAATCTGAGATGTTTAGTACCAAACATCTTGGGATTCGGTGAAGCCCCCATGGAGCTGTGGAATTCGTATTGACAAGTTCCCAGCCCATGTACTCTGTATGTACTTATAATGCCTAAGGGTGAACTTAGACACTATAGGGGCATATCTGCTCATGCAGTTATGCCCTCACATGAGGTATAGTGCACCCTACCTTAGCGCTGCAAGGCCTACTGTAAGGAGTGACTTACCTCTGCCTCTTGTAGTGCCTGCAGGCCTCGCACACAGGGATCTGTGTCAGGTCGACTCTTCACTTTCAGCTGCACCACAACACGCAAGCTGCAGTGGCAGTGTGCATGTGTTTGATGAGGGGTCTCTTAAGGTGGCATAATACATGCTGCAGCCCTTAGAGACCCTCTCTGGTCACAATGCCCTTCGTACCACTGGTACCTTTTACAAGGGGCTTATATGTGGGCCAGAGGTGTGCCAATTGTGGAAACAAAGGTACAGTTTTGGGAAAGAACACAGGAACTGGGAGCCTGATTAGCAGGAATGCATTGCACATTCAGTCAAAGTTGCAGTCAGAGTCAGGCAAAAAGTAGGGGGTAACCATGACAAAAGGAGTACTTTCCTACACTGCAACAACGTATCTTTGATTCTATAAAATAAATATACTAAAAGTAAAATTTTTACAAACCATTGGTCTCGGATTTAGTCATTGAGTGTGTGTAATCATTTTTTGCCTGTGTGTGTACAACAAATGCTTAGCACTGCCCTTTTGATAAACCTAACTGCTCGCCCACACTACCACAAAAGGAGTGGGGTTGATCGGGCATATTATCTACTTTAGCCTCTGTAGAACCTCTGGGGATCCGCTGGACTCTGTGCACACTATACCTTACTTTGATATAGTATATAAAGAGCCAGCTTCCTACAGCGTAGACTGGAGTGGAAAGGAGTAGACTGGGGTGGGATAGATTAGGATGAACTGGAGTAGAGAGTAGTGGGGTAGACTAGAGTGGACTATGATAGGGTGTACTGGAGTGAAGTGGGGTGGACTGGAGAAGAGCGGGGTAGATTGGAGTGAGAAAGATAGGAGTGGGGCAGTTTAAAGTGGGGTAAACTGGTGTGGAGTAGTTAGGAGTGGAGTTGGCTAGAGTGGTGTGGGGAAAATTGTGATAGTGTGATTAGATTGGGTTATGGTGGGGTAGATTGGAGAGGGGAGGAGTAAATTGTGGTAGATTCGAATGGGCGGATTGGATGGGGTAGATTGGGGAAGAATGGAGTGCCGTGGATTGGTCTAGATTGGAGTGGGGTAGGGTAGATTGGAGTGGGTTAGATTGGAATAGAGTGGGGTAGATTTGATTGGCATGTGGTAGATTGGAGTGAAGTGGAGTGTGGTTGATTGGGTAGAGTGGAATGGAGTGTGGTAGTCTGGGGTACAGCAGAATGGGGTAGATTGGGTGGCTTGGAGTGGGTAGAGTGGCATGAGGAAGAGTGGAGTTGGACAGACTGAAGTGGAGTCGAAATCGGAGTGGAGAGAGATAGACTGGGGAGGAGTGGAGTGAGGTAGATTAGAGTGAAGTGAGATAGATTAAGGTGGAGTGGGGTAGGCTGCGTGGATTAGAGTATGGTAGATTGGAATGGAGTGGAGTAGATTGAAGAGGGATGATTGGAGTGGGAAAGATTGGAGTGACGTGGGGAAGTTGGAGTAGAGGGGGGTAGAGTTGGGTGGGGTGGATTGCAGTGGACTGGGTTAGATTGGGTGCAGTGGGGTAGACTGGATTGGGGCGGAAAAAGTTAGAGTGGAGTAGATTAGACTGGAGTGTGGTAGACTGGAGTGAAGTGGAGTGTGGTACTTTGGACTGGAGTGGGGTAGATTGGAGTAAATTGTGGTGAAGTGAGGTAGATTAGAGTGGAGAGGAGTTGGATGGATTGCAGTGAAGTTTGGAGTGGAGTGGGGTAAACTGGAATGCAGTGGGTTAAACTGGGCTAGGGTGGATTAGAGTGGAGTGGGTTGGATTAGGGTACATTGGAGTGGGGTTGATCGGGGTGAGGTACATTGGAGTGGACTGGAGAGGGGTAGATTGGAGCAGAGTGGGGGAGATTTCAATGGAGTGCGGTAGATTGAGGTGGAGTGGAGTAGACTGGGGTTGACCGTAGTGGAGTGGATTGGGGTAGATTGGAGTGGTGTGGGGTAGATTGGAGTGGTGTGGGGTAGACTGGGTGGAGTGGGGTAGATTATGGCGAAGTACAGTGGGGTGGATGGATTGCAGTGGAGTTGAGTGGAGTGGGGTAAACTGGAATGCAGTGGGTTAAACTGGGCTAGGGTGGATTAGAGTGGAGTGGGTTGGATTAGGGTACATTGGAGTAGGGTTGATCGGGGTAGTCTGGAGTGAGGTACATTGGAGTGGAGAAGGGTAGATTGGAGCACAGTGGGGGAGATTTCAATGGAGTGCAGTAGATTGAGGTGGAGTGGAGTACACTGGGGTGGGGTTGAATGGGTCAGACTGAGTGGCATGGGGTAGATTGGAGTGGTGTGGAGTAGACTAGGGTTGATCATAGTGGAGTGGATTGGGGTAGATTGGATTGGTATGGGAAGATTGGGTTGGAGTGGGGTGGGTAAATTAGGGTGGGGTGGATTGGATTTGAGTAAAGTGGGGAAGACTGGGTAGATTAGAGCGAAGTACAGTGGGGTGGGGTTGAATGGGGTACATTGGAGTGGAATAGAATGGAGTGGAGTAGACTGGAGTGGGGTAGAGTGGAGTAGCGTCAAGTGGCATGGCATGTCGCACAGTGTCTTAGAGTGGGGGAGAGTAGAGTGGCATGTCGTAGAGTGGAGTGCATGTCTTAGAATGGAGTGGTGTTGCATAGAGTGAAAGGGCATAGTGTGAAGTATGCACGGTGTGGTAGCGCTCTGCCATTACAAACAATACATTTTCAACTGAAATGACCACTACATTTGCATCGAAATACGGTTTTACTCCACACAAATGATATGTGTGCAAATGTCATCACCTAGTGTATGGATGTGTTTGGGTCTTATTCAAATATTTGTTTCCGCCACACTTCAGAATTACAAACAAAAAGTGCTTTATTTGTACTAATTCAAATATATGCTGAAACATTAGAACATTTCATTTTTTTTGTTGTGCGCTAGGGAAAAAAAACATCCTACACCCTCTGCCTACACCCTATGCCCTACATGCGCACTTAGAATTGTCACATAAATTCTCTCAATTTGAAGTCAGAGAAAGAAAAAAAAACACCAAGCTCCCCCAGAAGAGAGAGCTTGACATTTGACCTCTGTCTTTGAATGCACAGCAAATGTGACAAAATAAGAACAAGATTTAAAGGCCTGTTTACAGAAAGCAAGTTTAATAAAGAATACAGTAAACGAGGTTTGGACAACGGGAGGGACGAACTCAAGCTGGACAGCCTAAAGAAAATAAAGCCAGCAAATAGAAAGCCAGAAAATATGAGTTACAAACCACAAAGCCAATGGTAAGCAACGGCGGAATGCATTCCTAGGTCAGATTTTTGAATGTCCCCAAGATGTCTTTATCAAACCAGACAGCTATCCAAACATAAGATCACATATTCCAAGATGGAGAACAGTATACTTCTGAAGAGCTAACATTGCAATTTGGAATAGGTAATATTCAAGACCGGAGAAACCGACAATTAAAAAACTGTGTTGTATGTATGATGGGGACACAGAGGTTATATATGAATGGGGCAACCCGTTAGACCACTGGACCCGTGTATTCATATGGTACACAAAGAAAGTGGTCACAGTGGAGTTCAATTGCAAACCAACTAGAAAGACATCAATTCTTGTATACATACAAATAATTTAGACATCACAAAAGAAGTCAAAAAGTACTTGTGATTTAATTTGCATCACAGAAAGATGAATAAATCAAACAAATAATGATTGTATGAATCAAAAAGATCATAAAATTTGGTGCTCAGAGAGAGGGAGGGGGTGAGTGTTGAGGAAGGGTTGCGTGATGGTGTAAAGGAAGGGGAAGGTAATGTGTTATACATACATCCAAGGATTGTGGAACCTATCCCGCCATTTACTTGGCAAATGCTTATAATGAAAAACATAACATAATAGGTACAGATACACAGTTCTCTGTCACCTATGTTTGATACACAGTAAAATATGTCGACGTTTCGACCCCTGTAATCATAAAGGTGATTCCAGCCTTATTGGGGGTCTTCATCAGGACCTTGAGGACACGTGACGAGGAGGGGGACGAGAGCACCTGGAATTAATTTAAGCAAGCATTAATGAAGTGATGTAAGCAAGGAAGCAGTAAAGTTAACAACAAAATAAAAGGGGTAATTAGGGGTGCAGGATCAGGACTGATTTGCATATGGCTGGGTCCAAACTGGAATGGTATGGTGAGCAAAAAAACGATGGATTTAGGCCCAGATCTCTGTACTGGGGTGAATGTATGACATTGTTCTGCATTCTGTCCATCAATTGTTGTTTTTGCATTTGTCACCCCGAGTGGGACGGGTATGCGCAGACGTGGGTCCCGTGCTCTCCATGCCACTGGAGTCAAGCTATCCTGGCTGATGAGGGCTGAAAGCCCGAAACCGGTCCTAGGATGCTTGTTTCCAGTCCAGGGAGGACCTGGCCTGGCAGTTCGGGCTGGACTGTTCCCATTGGGTGCAGGGTCAGGACTGATTTGCATATGGCTGGGTCCAAACTGGAATGGCATGGTGAGCAAAAAAACGATGGATTTAGGCCCAGATCTCTGTACTGGGGTGAATGTATGACATTGTTCTGCATTCTGTCCATCAATTGTTGTTTTTGCATTTACCAGTGTAGCCTGGCTGTGCAGTTTTAAAACTGAAGACTCAACCTGTCAAAATAACCCCATATGACATATGTAAACCTTTCATTTAAATATTAATAAGCCACCCCACATAGGCTCTATTGGCCAAAAGGCAGGGTGCATAGTATTTAAAAGTAGAACATATAAAAGTGTAATGCTGTTAATTGGAAATGACTGGGATACAATATTGAGTTTAATAAATATTATCTCTACCTAGAGGCTGCTACAAATTTAATTTATGGACTATTTGAAATATTTATTACAAGTCCAATTCACTGGTGAAGTTGGATTTGCAATAAATATTTTGTAAAATGGACTTTTAGAAAAGTTACCTTTGCCCGCCTGAAGTCTCTAGAAGCTAAATCTGCATCTTCCTTCTCACTTCTGCCATCAAGTAAATATTTCAATAGGTGTGAGCTCAAACCCAGGACCGGGACAAAAGGCCTTGGGTGTGGGGAGGTGTTGTGACCTTCACATGATGGCATGTGTGCTGGCCCCAAGGGCTCAAAGAACTTCAAAGAGGCCCACCCTGTCACAAGCAATCTAGTTAATACCCAGGCATGCACCCTTCTTTTTTCCATACCCCCCAGTCAGACCAGCCTCATCACAGTGGGCCTCTTGTTGACATCTCAGTCTCCGATCCTGCTGTACTGTCAAGACCTACTTGACAGATCTGTGGGAGTTTTCACATGACACTTTGGGTGTACTTCAAAGAGGCCTTCCCTGTCACAGGCAACTATGGACAGGATCCCTCTTCTGCCCCTTCCCCCATTCAGACAAGCCCCAATCACCCGCAGGGGTATGGGAAGCACATGTGAAGTCTGAATATACCAGACACCAGAAACTGGCACATGCAAAGGGTTAACACACGCAGAGCAAACCAGAAACTGCTAGAACCGATTGCCCCAGGCTCCCGGTGGAACGCATAACTCCAAGTGTGGCCGCCGTCCGCATGGTTTTAAAAAAGATCCGGAAAAACGGAGCGCCAGGCCCCAATGGTTTGCCCGGCTCCCTTTTCAGGGAAGACATCAATTTCTGGTCTACAAATCTTGCTATGTTGTATGCAGATTCTTAGACGAGGTCCCAGACTCTTGGAGGGGTTCACTGCTGCAACCTACTTTTAAAAAAGGTGCAAACACTGACCCCAGGAACTATCGGATGATTGCTCTGCTGGATATCGAGGGGAAGGCATACGCAAGCACCCTTTTGCAGGAACTAGCAAACTGTGTTGACTCAGAAGGCCTATTGCCATTTTATCAGACCGGGTTCAGACCAGGGGGCTCCACTGTTGACAATATCACATTCCTGTCATATCTAGCCCAACATGCAGTGGCCCGTCGTTCTCCCCCAGTCTTTGCATGTTTGATTACTCAGCAGCTTTTGATGGGCTTGATAGAAAGATCCTCTAGCGGAAATTGGTGGGTTGGAACATCTGCCCGAGCCTAGCGGAAATTGGTGGGTTGGAACATCTGCCCGAGCCTACTACGAGCTATCACATCCTTGTACTTGAGAACCTGGGTAAGGATAAAACTTTCCATGGAGTCGGCTACAAAAACAAATCGCCACCGATTGGGGGCTAAAGCAGGGCTGTGTTTTGGCACCGCTACTATTCAACCTGTATACCGCTGACCTGGGTCCGGCACTGCAGGGGCCTCTCTTGCCACCCCAAAAATTGGGGACAAAAAATCCATTTAATGCAGTATGCCGTTGACCTAGTCCTTCTGGACCACACAAGAACGGGTCTCCAAAAAGCTCTCACCGCCCTAGCTGAATATAACACCACAAATATGCTAACAGATAATGCAAGCAAATCCAAAACCGTGATCTTCTGAAGTTATCCAAAGAAAAAGCTCACTAAGTGGCGCTTGGGTACTTTGAGCCTGGACTGTGTACAAAATTACAACTACCTAGGCGCTTGGTTAAGCAAGACTGGCCGCCCTTCGATCCACTTAGAAAAATTGCAGCTGAACGGAAAGATGGTCACGCATTCCCTCTGCAAGCTGCATGCCACGCTAGACAGCCCAACAACTATGGCTATCCGAAGGGTACTGCGGGCCAAACGGGACTTCATCCGCTTCCCATAAAAGAACTTTACCCTTCCTGGAAAGTGCTTACAGATATCACAGAGTGCTGTCTATGCAACTATAGAAGGGAGTCCCTGGCACATATACTCCTATGCTTCCCGACTCTGCGGCAAGCCCGCCGAATCTATCTCAGACCCATACTGCTCTCATTGGGCACACGCACAGCAAAGGATGCCTTCTGCCAGCTGTACACCTTGGATACAGTGAAGAATATGGCCAATTTCTGCAAATTCATCTTCCAAGCCCGTACACTCTTGAAAGAAAAAATGTCATACGGAGAGAGTGACTACAGTTTGATGGGTGCCACTATAATAGAACCCCACTTTGCAAAGACTACTTTTACTCAGTGACTCAACAAACAAACTATAGTGTTATTTTATCTATATTTACTAACCATCCAGTCTGCATCGGCTGTGTACACACCCTTATGCTGCTATGATTTTAAAAATGTGATTACATTTTTAATTCATGATACATGCTTTTAACTTTATATTGTAATGATTTTAAGTAATCACACAATAAACGTATTCAGTCATTCATTCAATCACATCTGGCCTCTTTTTTACATTAGTGTCAAAGTCGGTTTCACAAGTCTTCTTGGATTACATATAACATTTGAGGCACACTTCAAAAGGACAGAAACAGGCAGAATTAGTGCTCTCCAATGGAAAAGTTAGTGACACATGGCTATGCACCTAAGCAAACATTATAAGGAACATATTGGGTCAACCCGAGAAGCTTGGTGTCCTGAACAGGTTCAGTGCTCCACTTCCCAGAACTTGTACAAAGGATGGTGGGTTGAGGTTCAGAATGATTTTCTAGCAATAAAACCACACAAAGTGATCACTGTAGAGAGGAAGGTGGCAAGAGTCAAGACCAACAACAATAGCAGAGCAAGGACAGCAAAAACACAAACATCACATCTTTAAAAACCACCACCACTTGCAGTGCAATACAAACTCTTGACAATGCAACACCATCTATCTGCCTTTGCAGGGAGACTATCTACAGCACCCTAATGTCATTCCAAAGGTTCCTTCAGAGCACGACCAGGGGCACAGTTAACGTAAAAACACAATTTGTGAAGGAAACTTTTTCGGTTGAACTCTGCCAAATGTACAGCAATTGATGCATTATGCAGCAAGTGTGGTAAATTCATAATTAAGTGGAACAAACAGCGAAATTGCTGAATCCCAGTCTACCTGCATACTCGCCTGCAGCCATTGTTCGAACAATAAAACAAGCATTGTACTCTCAAACCAAAAACACCAGAACTATTAAAGCATGTTCATGATCAGTTGGAAAAATACTGCTGCAAGCAATAAAATAGCAGAGGCACCATCAGATCAACGACAGAGACTGAGCCAGAGTAATCATCGAGGAAGCACCCGAGCAATGGTAGAGGCACTGTACTACGTCAATTCAGAATTAAAAGTCATTGAATACTTTTTATGCAAAGTCAGTTTCATAGTGCGCTTAACATCGGAATTCCTATTCACAGTCACATTTTATGAGGCTTGCAAAAAGAACATAAGCATGGTAGAATAATTACAGGGTGGCCTCAATCATTAAAAGGTAGGTGAAGACTTACAAGTATTTGTGCTAGTAGTGTTTGAAAGTAGTAGAGGCACCTGTAGTATTGTTGGCTTTGGTAAGAGCAGAAGTAGCACTGGGTATAGCATGCCCAGTTGTTAGACCACTACTTTAAACAGCAATGGTAGTAGTAATAATTATATAATACACAGGATTCTGCAATTCCATTATACAACCCGGTCTCTAATTTCTTTATAATTGGTGACTTGTGACACAACCAGTCACTGATTATAAAGAATTTACATTAGGACTCACCTATAACTTATTACAGTTGAGTTCTTATGTCACAATGCCTGCTGCCAGAACCAGCAGGAGGAGGAGAAAGGCAAGTCAGGTCACACGCATAATTAAAGCAGTTTAAAGCACAACATGTCTTTTCTTTCTTCTCTGTTTTTAAGGAAAAAGTTGTGACAAGCAGAAAGAACATTTATGGCAACATGTTTATTTTTCGCAATCCTGGAGTCATCATAGAAAAGTTATAATCTTTCTGCATGTTTGTACACATTTCGAATTACTAATTGCGAAAACAGCTTTTTTAATGTGTTTAAATTTGCACTAGAGATTCGATTTTTATTTTTCTGTTTGCAAACATGCTCTGTCTTTCATATGAAAAAGCTATGCAGCAAGGATTTAAGTGGTTTGTGTAAAAAGTGATAGTGTGACCATTTATTAAATGGGATAAAAAGCCACCTGCCGTACATTATAAGGATATTGCAAGTCACATCGGGGTTCAAAACCTCATAAAGGAACTCTGCCTTCGGCCTCGCTCCTCTAAATAGTCATGAAACTTAGTGACTTGCAATATCCCATTAATGTATGGCAGGGGGTACTTTATCCCATATATCAATCGCATTAAAGGTACCAATACTTCTTCCAGTAGTAGCGACAGAAGTGTTCATAGTATTTGTAGCAACGGCTGGTACACTACCACAAGCAGTAGATGCTGCAGCAATAGGGATAATACGAACTGAAGTACTCTCAATAAAATTGCAATGCATATAGTCGCACTACTGGGGATAGTACAAGTACGAACTAACGATGTAATAGAGGCAACTGTAACACTGAAGCAGCAGTAGTAATTTTCAATTGATAATTAAGCTGAATGAAATGCTTGGTGTTTTTCATGGTTTAAGTTTATGTATTTACAGCGGCGCTTGCGAAACTGTTTCACTGTTATAAGACCCCTAGTGTTAACGTATTTTACTGCAGCAGGTGGATATGAATCCTTCAATATAACGCGGAGGTTTAGTGGGACCAATAACAGGGGCACGCACGGTGTGAGCAATAAAATGGGCACAGTGGAAGCAATATCAGAGGCATGCTAAGGCAATAAAAAAAAGGAATTGACGTGGCAATGACAAGGGCACCAAGTGAACAATATAATTAAAGCCCCAAGGCTACGGCATAAGTCGAGTAGCAACATGCAACTTCGTTCCCATCAGAACATCACAGACAGTCCCATTAGAGAAATAGTAAATGGACCGTCATAACTATAACAATACCGCCTCCATCACAGCAATAACAGGTGAACCCACAAGGTAAAACCACCAACTGCGCAAAAACAATGGCAATGTGAGGGAACCACCAAAGGCACCAACAGGACAACAAAATCAGGCACCACCAGGTTAATAATAAAGGAACCATGGGAACCAGACAAAGCTGCACAGCATCAGGACCGCATCATTTATAGAATAACTCAGGTTAAAAACAAACTGTCATTCTGTGATGCAGGGCCGGTTCCGGCCTGCGTTGCCCCCGCCCTGCCCGCTGGGTGACCCCCTTACCTCGGGTGAGATCTAGTGGCACGTTCTCCTCGCCGCTGTCATTTCGCCCTACGGGAAAGAGAGAAGCCGGTTAGTGTCAGCGATAGTAGCCTAGGAGACGGGCACCTGAGGTCTCTTGCTGCCAACTGTTTACCTCGGATCCGGGGATGCCTCAGCGATCGGGCGCGGATGCTGAGCGCCATCTTCCACGATAGCGACAAGTTCCCATTACAGGAAACGACGTAGGACAGCGCGTGTCACGTGACGAAAGCGTCGCTTCATAAGACAGCGCATGCGCGTTTGATCTTATTCTCTGTGTACTACTCGTTGGCGTGACTGTTGTATAGTAGGTGTTGCGAACAGTGAAGTTAAGGAGCACCTGACAGCGGATATACATGTAGTTGTGTTGTGTAGTGACCGTGGCTGGCGACTGCTGCTCACCAATGTGATTACAAACAACCTTTGAAGAACTTCTAAAGGAGCGGACTCTTCATATTAACACGGTGCATGCGGTAAGGTACTGTTGGTGCCTAGGGAGCGGGGAGGAGAAACAGGAGAGGCGCTTAGTAAAGTCAACAGACTGAGGGGATGGGGGAGAGACTGGTGGAATGGAACGAAACTGTGGTGAGATAGAGAACGTTGTGACTTTTAGCCAGCAGCGGCTAACCATCTTTCAGCCTGGGTTGAATGGAATGGGAAGAGAAGAGACGAGTGAGAAATTTTCAGAGAAATGATTCGAGGTAGGACGTAAATTAGACACAGAAACTGGCCCGAGGAGAGGTGGTGAGTGAGGTGAGACAGCCATACTGTGACGTATCGTGGGAGAAACCAGAAGGTGCTGATGATAGAGGCAACGGAAGCATGCTTAGTAGAGAAGCCGGAGAAGAGGGCGAAGCAGTGGGCGGAGTAGAGGGGGAGAAATGGTGCCGGGAGAGCGGTGCGATGCATGACATGGGCTAAGTGAGGTTGTTGATGGGCCAATGCAATATTGACATTCCTTCCAGAGAGACGACTGGAACCTTACATGGCTATTAAACATGGAGCATCCTGTCTGATATTTAGCATTTGACCTTTTGGCACCAGCACCCTTAAGAACACACTTTGCAAAAGAATGCAAACACGTAAAAGCAAACGTTGCAGCGATACCCGAATATGTTTCCCGAATTGCCAATTCTGCCTTATGAAGAGATCATTTCCCTGACACTCTAAAACACGCCATTGTTTTACCTGTACTGAAAAAAACGAACCTTTATGCCTCCATTCTAAACAACTACCGACCCATATCATGCTCCCTTTCCTGGCATAGATCATTGAACCAGGAATAGCCATCTCACGGACTACATAGAATCACACAGTCTGCTTGACAACACACAATCTGGATTCTGCCGCTAAGAGGTACAGAAACCAAAGGGATGGACTTTAGAGAAAAATCGTTAACTTTAGATCAAAATCACTGTGTCTCTCATTCTGTTGGACCTCTCATCTGCATTGAACACACCAGATCACAAAACATTCCTGAATTACATGAAACTTTGGTTCAGCATTACCAGAAAAGTATTGGAATTGTTTAAGTCTTTCCTACGTGAAAGAAAGTGGCAAATAAAACTCGATCTACGTGTTTCAGAACTCGCCACCGTGGTATGTGGTGTCCACAATGATTATAACTCTTCCCACTCCTTTTCAGCTTATACATGTACCCTCTAGCCCACCTGATAAATATCAAACGTCTTAAATGCCAGTTATATGCCATAAAGACTGCACCAAACGCCATTTCTCAGACACACGCTGGATGATACTCTATGGCCTTTGCCTGAACAGTGATAAGAACAAATTCGTAATACTAATTACTGACAAATCAACGCTTCCAAATTTCACTTGGCCAACCCCCTCCCCCAAGTAGACCCTGGAGTCTTATTTGAGGCACAACTATCTTTCAAGCTCAAATTCAAGTGACTATGACATTAACAAAGTACCATTTTGTGTCATATCTAAAATCAGCCCTCCCTTATCCATCCAATACAGAAAACTACTGTTCCAAGAGGTTGTTGTTATACCTGCTGCTCAGCCAGTATGACTGTGGTGACAGAATGTTGATGAGTGGAATGTTTCTGAGTCTGTGAGTCAGTTGGTGAATGGGCTGAGCAGCAGGAAGGCTGCTCCTGGTGGGGCTCTACGCTGTAACATCTTACATGGAATAAACTTAGATGGAAACTACTTGGCTCGGACCTTCTTTATTCATTACATTTTGGCGACGATTTTGAAAAGAACCTGCGTATGACATGTGGATGGTGGAAGCTAAGACAATTGGAAACATTTTCTACTGAAATTTGAAGCCTGAAGCAATTTTAAGGTAAAGGAACTTCTTTTGAGGCTAACAGCAGTGTATTTAACAGCAATCTGGCACCCCTGAGCCCCACCAGTGACCTGAAGATCGGTCAGCTCCAACCCAAGCGTGCCAGTTCTTGCTGTGTCTGTGTCTACGTACTGGAGCTGCAGTCTTTCCTTTCTCCCTCTCTGTTGACCTTTTGCCCGTTTGCTGCAGTCGCTATTTGGGTCATCTTTCTATGTCCCCATCTCAACCTGGACTTGTTTCCATGTATGATTTTGGGCGACAACTGTGTCTGCTGTGTTTCTTGCACACAACCTGTGCTGGGAGTGTCAACTACTAAGAGGAGTTCCCAGAGCTTTTGTTTGGAAGTGCTTTTAGGAAGAGGAGCTCGTTTGTTCGTTCTTGTGGGAGTGTCCCAGTCTCCGTTTCTAGTGGAGCAACATGTGTGGAACAGTGCTACATTTGTGGGCATCACTACAAGTCTTCTCCATTGTGGTGTGATTGACCGTTTCCCAGCAGTTTTTTTTTTTTTTAAATGCGGCGTGTGTCACTCACCATTCTCGCGGAGTCGCGCGGGGCTCCTGAGGGATCTTCAGTGATGTCTGTGCTTCACGCAACTCTCTCAGCTGCTTTTAGACGCTTTGCTGCGTGGCGACGCTGGGAGCCATCCGGCGTGGCGTTGTCAGCGTCCCGCCATCTTGTGGTTGGAGGATGCCACAAGCACCAAGTATGTATTGCGCTTACAAAGCGCATGTCCCTGTTTCATTGCCAGATGCTCCGGTCTTCTTCCCCAGTGCAGGAGGGTTTTCCCCTCAGATCCGTGCCATATCTCTCTGGGGAGCACACTGGATTCAGTCCTTGCACAATGTTTCTTCACACTTGGGACTGTTCTTCGCTACGTGTCGCCATCCTCACCATCTGCTCTTCATCATCTAGGAGTTGCGGTATCATATTCTCACCGCGATGTCACAAGTAGTTCACTTCAATTTCTGTTCTTTAATCGGCAGTGCCTTGTCATGTGGTTGTTCGGCACTTTGGTGAGTCTGTGTAAAGCTGGTGAGTGATAAGTAGTTTGATTTTCGCAGTAGCTATTTTGTGACTACTTCATCTACAACTGAGAACTTATTGGGACATTTCTGCAGTGGAATCTGCTCTTCTCTTTGGGATATTTTCTTGTTCCTGCTACTGTGGAACATTTTGCAGAACTTACTTTTGTCAGTATTCCGGTACACTCTGGTGAGAGGTTGCTCATCGGAGGTTGCCACTTGTCCATTCTTAGTGTATATCATCGTTTTTTTTCCTTTTCAATGCCTTTCTCTGCAATTTGCTTGTGATTATTTTTCTTTTATTTCTGTTTGTCTAAGGTTCCATGTTTTACTGTTGGTTTGCTTTAAGTTTCGCAGAGGTTTTGAGTGTGCTCTGCGTGCGCAGATTCTGTTGTGTGCTTGCATTATGCAGCCAGGGAGTTTGAGATGATGTTCTTCATAAGTACATGTACCTTTATTTCCTTAACAGTAACAATATGATTGCTTTGGATGCTACTGTTTGTGGTGGTGTCTCCCACTTTCTTGTGGTTGTGGGTTGGTGCAGAAATACCACCCATCTTAGTGCAGACTGTTGATGAGTGAGCGCTTTTTCATATTGATTGTTTTTTCTTCTCCATTAAGTGTAGTGTTGTACATGTTCTGTGTGGAGTGTTTTTTCCACACATACCACCCCAACTTCGGGTTTGGGTGAAGGGCTGAGGTGAAGCCAGATTTTGTAGTGAGTGTTTTTCTAGTGATTGCTGTCTTTCGTATGATTTGATTCTGTTTTAAGTTGTGCACTTGCAGATGTTCCGTGTGGGGTGTCGCTCCACACGTACCACTCTAACTTAGGGTTTTGGGTGAAGAGCTGAGTTCAAGCTGTATTTTTCAAGAATGAGTTTTTTCCCTAGGGATTGCAGTTTCTCCTACGATTTGGTTGAGTTATGTACTTGCTCATGTTCCGTGTGAAGCCCCTTCCACACGTACCACCCTTACTACGGGTAAGGGGGGAGGGCAACTTTTATGCCATTAGTTTTCTGTGTAATGATTTTCTACAGTTTCGTGTTCCTTTTTAGAATGGTTCCCTACCTCACCTGTGGTTGGCACCCGATTTACTTTTCTCATGTTTGCCTGGCCAGCTAGCATGTTTTAGGTATCTGTGTTTGTTTGTGGTTTGGGGTGTAGTAGTGCTTGTATTTTGCTGTGGTAGAAAGGGAGATGGTGCATGAGTGTATTCTTATTATAGCACTTGTGTTCTTGTTTCTCTCTTTTTATTTCTTGAAGCATGATATTTTCCATCTATTTTCTTCATGCTGACGTTTCAGATAGTTGCTATTTTCCTTATGTCTGGCAATGGTTCTGTTATCATTCTGTTGCATGCTATTGTTCCTATGCCATCCTTTGCTTGCATCAGACTTCATTTTTATTCCATTTAGAGTTCTTCTGTATTTAATATAAAGAAAGGAGATGTGTTATACCTGCTGCTCAGCCAGTGTGACTGTGGTGACAGAATGTTGAGTGGAATGTTGCTGAGTCTGTGAGTCAGTTGGTGGATGTGCTGAGCAGCAGGAAGGCTGCTCCTGGTGGGGCTCTACGCTGTAACATCTTACATGGAATAAACTTGCATGGAAACTAATTGTATCGGACCTTCCTTTATTCATTACATTTGTCCTGTCAAGACTATATTATTACATTGCAATATACCTAAATCTCCTAAACAAAGGCATTCTTCAAAATCATGCTAAAATGACAGTTTTTGGAAGGAAGAAAAATAACCATGTTTCCTACTTCAGGGCACAGCTGTCTTATATAGCCATTGAACACCAAATACCAGTATACTGGTGGCCTGGCATGGATCCATGTGTGGAGAGGACTGTGAGGAATTGTAAGTCTTTGGTTACTTTAAGATTCAAAATGTGTGAGCCCATTATTCCTAGTAAACCATGTCATACTGTAGTGATCGACATATTTGGACTGATTGGTGACCAAGCAAAATACATTATTGCACTCATTGATGCATTTTCAAGGTGGCCTGTATTGAAGGTGGTGAATAAAATCACTTCTGAAGAAGTTTTAAAATTTCTTGATAAAGTGTTCATTGAGGAAGGACAGATCATCAGTGACAACGGTGTACAGTTCTTGTCCAATTTGGCTAAAGATTATTTTGACAGGGTTGGAATCAAACACAGGATTACCTCTTTGTATAATCCAAATGGTACCGGCATGATAGAACGGTTGAATAGGGTGTTTAAAAACACCATACAGATGGCTGTTATGAATAGGATCAATTGGGAAGTTCACATTTTAAAAACTATGTGGATATACAGAACTACACCTCATGAGGCTTTGGAAGTATCCCCGTTTGAGGTTATGAGAGGTAGGGGTGCGAGAACCAAATGCAATCCTGAGTGGATGTTAAAAACTTCAAACACCACTGTTCCTATGGAGTAAGTGAGATCCAAACTAGTAAATAAACACAAGAAATATATGTAAATGTTTGATCTCAGACGCAGTTCAGAGTTTAGAGATGAATGAAGGATTATGGATGAAGGTTAAAAAACAATGGAAGGTAAGAAAGGGAAATAGTCAATTTTCAGAACCTTTGAAGGTAATCAAAGTTTCACACAGTGCCGTTCAATTGAGTGATGGCAAAGTGTGAAATTTGAGACGTATTGCAATTTTTAAAAACGGCACTGCTGTATTTGAGAAAAATGAGTGTGTAGCCAGTGATCATGGTGTGCAAAGGAACATTGTAACATTGGATACTGAAATGGATTTTGGTGATGTTGTGAACAGAGTAATTGACGAAGTGGTTGTACACACTGAAGACATTGTGGATGGTATGGAAAGTACAGACGGTAAAGGGTTGGAAGATGAAAGGGGTGACATGGAGAATGGTGAGAAGGGTGTAATGGAGGGAGAAGTGGGAGAAGGAAGTTCAGACTGTGTAGTTGAGAATGGAGATCAAGGTAAAGAGGGACGTAATAGGCTATTGCGTTCAAGACGCAAATGGATGTCAGATTTTGTATGTGAAGACATTCTGGGTTAATGGTTATATTTTATGCCATTTATTTTATTAGAGTATTGTTTAGATCTTATTGTTTATTTTAGGGGAGAAGATGTGGTGTGTATATACATATGTCATATTTATGCCTATTGTAACTATGTAATCGCTGGCTGTGTTCTCTGGCGCCTGCACTGGTTGTTTGCATTCTACTTTAGAATGGAATTCCCAGCAGAGCTGTTGAGAGGACACAGCGAGTGAAGGTGTGCATTCCTGTGCTCCTCTCTATCAGTGTTTCAACCTACAATGAAGCATCTTTAATACTTATAAGGTTTCTTGGACTTTACACATGGTTACTTACCAGTAATCTTCATTGTCCTGATCGTCCTTGTTGCAGTCATTATATTTGAGATGGATCCCACCTCATGACAGAACAAAAAAGAGGATGTAGAATTAGATACGCCCACCTAAGTAGTGATGTAAAGAATAGACTACCCATAATCCTTCCTGAATTTACCAATCCCCCCTGAGGCCAGTAGTTTTAGGGAAGAAGGGCGGGTCAGCAGTGATAACTATGACAATGGCATTAAGGACAATTAAGATTACCAGTAAGTAATGGGGGCATTTTGCCTACGTCCTTGTCCCAGTCATTACATGTGAAGAATACTAAAGCTCGGCTGGACAAAATTAATCATTCATACAAGAAATGTCACTATTATGCTTACTCCAAAACCTCTAAAAGTGAGAACCAGAATTCAACACATCAAATTAAATATTTAATACTGTTTTCAAAATCTTGTGATCAAAACCTTTGTCTGAAATTCCCACACCTTGAATTCTATAATGTTAAGTGTGTGTAGTGGCCCATGTGACTGCTCAGCAGACCCCTCTTAAGGTGACTCAATGAAACTCAGCCCAGGAGGCTGCAGTACTCCTGGTTGATCTACTCAAAATCTTTTCTGGTTGGGATGCTTTGGCCGTCTTGTAAGCAGTTGCAATTGCCTCTTTAATCTTCATATATATCAAAACTGCCCTTACATCCAGGCAATGTCACACTTGCATCTTGCGAGGAGGGATTGGGAAAGAAAAAGGGAAGAACAATCCCCTGTTCCCTATAAGGAAAATAAGGATTTTTTAAAAGAAATTCAGACTTAGTTTTCAACAGTATTCTATCTTCCCTTACTCTTATTCCTGGTGACTTGCACAGTAGAGCTCCCAGCTTGCCAATTCTCCCTGATGTTATTGCTACAAGAAATACAACTTTTAACATTAGGAATTTCAACAACACTGAGTTAATTAGTTAAAAAAAAACCCTTGTGAAAATGTAAGAACCAGAGGTAAATCCCAAGGTGGAAAGAAAGGGCGAAGAAAAACTCCTAAGAACTCTAAATACAAGATTTTGATTCTCAGAAGAACCTCCCCAAGGTTCTTGCTGCTCACTGAGCTCTTAAGTTAGAAACTTGCCACCTGTTATTGAAAGCACCAAACAAGATTTGAAGAATTGGATTACTGTCACAATTTACAGGAGAAACATTCCTTCCAGAGCACTACCCATGAAATTCTTCTAGTACCTAGAATAAGCTTTCAGTGTAGAGGGACGTCTTGAATGCTGAACTGCTAGACACACCTTTGTTCCTAAGGCCAATCATTTTAACCTCCAAACCGACAATGCCAGATGTTGGGGAGAAAGGCACCCCTGATTTAAAAGAGGATATGGAGAGAGGAATCTTCCAGGAAGGGAATAAAGCCATAGCAAGAAAAAGAGGGAACCAAGGTAGTCTTGATCAGAATGGTACCACTACTATAACTTCTGATGCTTCCCTTTGTATCTTCAACAGCAGATTACGTATTAGAACAAATGGAGGGAAAGCATTTAGAAGCAGGACAGGACAGGACCGTGAATGGACAAAGTATCCACTGCCCACATCCCCGATGTTGGAAACAGTGTACAGTACTTCACTATTTGAGTGTTTTTGTGATAGGCAGAAAGATCCATGCAAGGTTCCACGGTTCTGTGGTATATATCCCTGAAAACGAATGGAGGCTAACAAGTCCAGAGTTGTCAAACCACATTCCAAAATCCCTCATTCTGGCAAAGAAAGGTACCGGCTGTGTCAGCGGAGATCCAAGCATGACCGGGACCCCTCCTTCCTACCTTCTCGTCACAGCCATGAGACAGGAAAAAAAATCAGGTAGGATTATGGTTGGGTTATGCTTTATAGCATATCTACTTCCTGTTATTTGTCCTGTCAAGAGGTGGAATTCAGCTCACATGTAAATGACTGGGACGAGGGCGTAGGGATAATTGTGGGTGAAACTAGAGAGAAAAAAATGCATGGGAGGAAAGTTGGGAGATGAGTGGCATCAGAGAACTGAGGATAGAGGCAGGACAGGATGGGTCAAGAGAGGGGTATCTGAATAGAGAACTGAGGATAGAGGCACGACAGGATGGGTCAAGAGAGGAGGAGTGAAGAATGCTGGGAAAAGGAAAGGGCTGATTAGCGAAAGGAAGGAATGGGCTGAATAAAGTGTTTGGAAGCATAAGCTGACAGGGTGGGAAAATGGGACATAGAGTTGAAAGGGTGACATAGAGTTGAAAAGGTGAGGATACAGAGCTTGTTGGAAAAGCTCCATACCTGCAGTGCAGGTAGATACCTTAATGTCCTGACAGAATAGCAGTCTACAATCTATATTAGGAAACACATGCAGTCTCACATTTGATGTGGTCATTTGTCTTGGATTTTGGAAAAAGTGAGGCATATCCTGTAACGCTCAGACACCACATAAATTGCTTTTCTCCCCACAATAACACACACTCTCCAATTAAAACCATCTGCTGTTTGCAATTGCGTCTGGAACACTGGCACCAAGACGCCCTTGGGCATTCGAGCGCTATATAAACTGGTAACTTACTTCCTTACACTCCTACCAGCAAGTGCCTTGAGATGGTTCAGTGTGCAGAGTTGTGCCAAACAAATTTTTCATTCATTCATCTCATTAAAATCAAATCTGCTTTCACTACCATGAATTGTAAGTAAAACTATTGGTTTCCTGGTACGGGGATCTGAATTCTGAAAAATCACTTAAAAGCTTGAAAAGGTTTGCGGCATGGTACTAATCTACAAGCGCTGAAACAAAATTCTGCTAAAATTTAAAATATATCAGAATTTAGTTTCAGTAGTAGATTAGTACCATCTTGTGAACACAGGAGACCTTCTAGATCTATATAGAAACACCCTGACTTAGAAATCCCAACTTTATCAAAATTAGGTAATGCTGAGTACGTACACATTTGAGCCAGCTTTGATCATTACTACCCTTAATTGATAAAACATCCTGCACAGCATCACCTTATGGTGCAACATCAGATCTACACAATAAGCGTAAACAGTGTAGTAATGGTATTTAGGCATACGGTTACCTCAGTCGGAATTATAACCAGTTCAGACTGGATTGCGTGTCCTGCGAGGAAGTCTAAATAAAGCTTCCAGGAATATGTTTTCGGAGCTACATAGCATTAGCACATTACTGTGCCCCCCCATGTTTCTGCGCCAGAGCAGGATGTCCTTGGTGCTCTGGGCCTTCTATGCAAATGTATTTGGTGAAATAGCCCTACCACACAGTTTTAGCCCAAATCATGTTACTGGCCCTGTTCTTTGTGAGACAATTGTATTATTCTTGTGGATCTGACTGTCCTCCTTTCTGTAGAACTGGCCTGACCCCCAAATAGTCAAAATGCAAGACATTTTCCAGAGCTACATTATTGAAGGTGAGTTTACCACAAAAGTTCTGGTAGATGGTAAAAAACATGCATTTTATTTTAGCCAGATTAATAACTAGTCCTTGATTATAACCATAATTTTGAAAGCTGTTGAGTAGTTTTTGTACTCCAGTCGGAATACGAGATATAAGTAAGTTCTCGTCACAATCAATAAGGTGAAAATCCTGTGTACCTCACCCCCCAAATAAGTGTGCGTCATTTATACAGTTACTAAGTCCCCCACCAACAGGCTATACTCCTTCTCCCTCCACTAATCTCAATCCCTCCTCGTGCCTTACTAGCACTCGTGCATGGGAATAATTAATGATTATTAAATTCACTGACTGCCATCCCCATGCTCACACCCTCCTGTGCCCAAGCAGCACCTTTTTGTGTGCATATGCATATTACATTATGTATCAGCTCTATGTAACTGTATAGTATTCTAGTGCAACCAGTTCATTCGTGCCGAAGAGAATTTGACCTGTAAAAATACTGCACACTATTCTAGAGAGCATCTGCTAATTTGTACACTTGTGTGAAAGGATACCACATAAGAAGTGACCCTCATCGCAAGACGTATAGAAAACCGGACTCTCTCGCAGATGGGTAAAGACAAGCGTGGTTATACAAGCTATTTAGATATCTGTATTTGTGAAACAAGTTCATTTAAATGAAGCAGTAGTATATCTGCATCCAGGCAAGCAAAAGGGGGTACTTTGAATTCTGTTGTATAATATTGACCGTTAAATAATAGAAGGATGCTGTTTCTCAACTGGATCGGGGGAATCTCTGTGATCAGAAGTGATTTCCCTCACACACCCAGATGGGTATTATGCTTCATCATTGGGCTGCTCCTCGTTGGAACACCTTATTAAACCGCTTTTGGTACCCCTTAGACATTTTTAAATCACTTACCACACCTCCCTACACTCACTATATCCTCACTTACACTCATGATTACGGCTACCAAATCAGAAGATCTCCGATAAAGAGCCCCCTCGAGGGGCCCATTTGGCATTGCAGCGCCGGCTCAACGAGGAGCATGACACCCAGATCTGGGTGTATGAGGGCAATCACTTCTGATCACATGGATCCCCCGATCTAGTTGATCAGCCCCTCTCCTGGTCCCGACCAACAGCTTCTCATTTTTCTTTCTCACTTTTTCTGGAGGAACAGCATCCTTCTTTTGTTTAACTGTGATTTTTAAGGAGAGTGGACGCTGGACCTAATAATCCGCACCTAGTCCCTCTCTTGGTTTACTGTATAATGTTGACCTTCATGGACAAGGAGCATCAGCTGATAAATTGCTCAGAGATTATATCATTATTTTCCGCTAGTATCTTATCTCGGTATAATTCGTTGAGGTTGACGCAGAGTCCCGGTAGTAACACCCTATTTGACCTTCTGAGATAGGCGAGTGGTAGTTAAAGGCACACCGGTCACAAAAGTGCCACCCTGGAGGATGGAATGTATAATAGAGCACAGATAGAACTCTAATTGGCTTGCAAAGAATATAACAAAACTACTGGAAAGTAGAATATGGGGAAATGCCCGTTGAAGTGTCTATATTGCCGAAATAAGCCAACAGCCTCACTGAATGCTCCTCTTTGGATTGTATCAGTTCGGGAAGCAAAGTGCCCTGACCGATTTCATTAAAGTTGACATGTAATGTGCAAGACACTTGTGAAATGCAATAAAAATATGTATCCGTTTTATGAGTAAGTACAGCGGTAATTATCTTCCTAAGACAGTCAAGGGTTACTTATGAAGCACAATGAGACCTTCAGAATCCCAGCATAGACATGTGACAGTAGTTACTCCAGGAAAGTAAAAACTAAATGGGCTTCATCGGATTCTATCAACGGTAATCCTATCTACTAGCTAACTCCTAGACCCACTATCTTAGAACAAAATGCCATGTTCTGCATTATCACAGTTACTAGCCCCAATATAACTGGAAAGACAGAATCTAACCAACATTGACGATATTTGAAAGGGGCACATCAGAAATGTCATCGAGGTAATCCAGTGGCTGGCTGGCCTTCAGGGTTAGTATTATCAGGACGTTCAGTGTGCCTTTGCATTCCTAGCATAACTTGCACTTTATCCTCAACTTGTGCACTGAAAAGAATTTAATTGAACCCTTGAACACCACTTTTATTTTTAAGAACTGAAAGTTCTATTGGAAAATGAGCTAATGTACAAAGCACCCCACTTTTTTTTTTCGTTTACAAAATCAAGGTGATTAAGCCTTGCACTCCTTTAAAATGGGCCCTTTAGTAAGCCCTAGTTAAAAACCCTGGTTACTTCAGATTAGCAGAGCTTGACACAATCTGGTAGGTTTAGCATTTACCTAATAAAGTAAATCCACTTATGGCCCACGTGGCATTAATAAACCAACGGATTCCGCCCACAGAACTACAAACATAGCAATTACTGACTCACGTAAGTGTAATGCTGCTGTATTAACACATAGAACATGATATGTATTGGTAAAGCCCACGTTCATCGAGTGGGGTATATTGGCTTTACATAACACCTGTTTATTGTTGCCTAGCGGTATTTATGTTTCCGAACTCGGAAGGATGAAAGGCTGAGCGGGCCTGGCAGATTTCCAGTCTGCTCTAGAAGTTGGGCACAGTTTCCTGCAGTGGGTGCATTGTCCACTAAATCATCAGACTGGAACAGGTTACGTAATGTAATCAGTAATTCTTTCCAATTGCATGCCCGTGAATTCCATTTCTGAAATGTATGTTAATGAACTGGATATGTTTATTGTTTCCTATGAATAAAATGTTCCACTTCCAAACTTTTTTAAACCACCTCTCAATAGTTCATGTTCTTATGTAATGTTACTTTGTCTATTCACATTTTTTCTAAAGAAATGCAGGCATAAGCAATAAATAAACGTTTTATTTGTAACTTTTTGGTAAGTATCGTACTTACTCTGCTCCTTTTAGTGACCCGCCTTCTCCCCTAAAACAGGATGATATTGGAAGCGGAAGCAAAGTGCAGTAACTAATAAACTATGTAAATTCTACTGTAAGGAATAATGGACAGTGTATTATACTTTTATTATTGTCAGGCAAAGAATAACGGATTGAAAGCATCATATACACCAGGTCATTGCACTCTGCCCTGCAGTATTGTTAAGTTTTTTTGCAGGAAATAAGTTGTCCATATTATGCCCAAAGAAGAAATGCTGAGCAGGCAGCCAATTTATCTTTGGCCCTGGCTATTTTTGGGCCTTTCTCTTGGGAAAATCTGTTTCTAATACATCTCCTTTTATTCATTTAGATACAACATGTCGATGACCGAGTTTGAATATGTGGGCACAGCACCCCTGAGCCATCCCATCAATACTCTTCCAACTCTGGCAGCAAGATTTCAGATTCGAGGAAGCCTGCACTTCAAAGAGGCACAACACCCAGTTCACGGGACTTGTGCTCAACAATTCTTCAGTCATATCATCTAAGCCCCTCTTTCCAGCATTCATGTTTCTATGGGTTATGCTATGCCACGTTCTGGAACCTCTCGTACCCCACCAAGCACAAACACCAGACCAGGATGAGCCCACCTGTGTACTTTTCACTGGAGTAACATAAGACTTATGTAAAAACTTAAAGTGAATCAACTTATGCTTATACATTACTGACACTCTTATTCTGTAATCAGGTATTGGTTCATGGAGCATCTGTTATGTCAAATCCCGGGTCTCTCTCTCATGCCTGATGAGCTCTCCAGTGTAGAGAGATTCTGGCACTCTCTAGCGTGTATACATAATTGGGACTATGTTCCTTGGGTGCTCAGCTGTCATGACATTTCTAACCAAGGGCGATTCATTATGAATTTTGGGAAAGACAGGGAACTTTATCTACACTGAAGCTATGATTCGCTTTGGTAATACAATCTTAACATGCTTAACGTATGTTTAAAAAAAAAAAAAAAGAAATTCAATAAAAAAACACTGTTAAAGACCAATTATAGTTACGAATTAAAACTGAAAATCCATTGAAATTTGCAAGCTGTGGGTAGTACTGCAAAACTGAAAATCTCGCACATCAAATGCCTCTACAGTGAAATTTTAACTCCCTGTGCAATTCTAATCTCCGTGTCCAGATTGTTGTTAAATATTTTATTTGGTAAATATGACAGAATGGCTCAAAATGCAGTTTTAAGATGTAGGCTGACCTAAGATTCCTGGAGATCTATAAGATCCGTGCTAATCTTAAACTTGTCCAGTCTCACCTAATGAGATAATGCAGAATTATTTTATTTATTCAAAGAGGCATTCAAGGGATATCACCACTATTCTGTTGAATTTGAAATTGACCTTTTGTTACTAAGCTCACATCTGTTGAATGACTACCGCAGCAACCTGATTTATTATATTTTTATAGAGCCCAATTTTCCACAAAATTTGGCCTCAAGTTGTCCTTAGGTAGTGCAGTTGATAGACACAAAATTATTTAAATTAGTCTGCTTGTAGCTAGAGTCACTCTGCTTGCGGCTAAAGTCTAGGTTATAAAACGTGTTTTGTAAATGGACCAGATCATTAGGATGCCAAAATATTCTTTGTTGTGACTGCCAGTTAGATTAAGAGGCTTTGTGATTCCCTCAGGGCTTCGCTTCTAGGTAGTCATAGTCTTTTCTCACACTTGATATTGGTAATAAATAACATCTTACACTCGGGGTAATAATATGAAGGAAACCAGATGTGTACTTGTAACAGACATTTATTGGTAGAGGCAAATGCTATAAAATCATTCAAGTATACAAACAAGTGATGGATGGAGTGCTTGAATTAATCTCCACTGATAATTACTCGGGACCGCATCCCAGTTCATCGTTATTTTACACACCATGCCATTTCAGTTTGTACCCAGACATTTGCAAATCAGTCTTGACCCTGCTCCAATTGGAATAGTCCAGCCGAACTACTAGGCCTAGTCCTACCAGAACACGAGCAACCTAAAACCGGTTTTGTCCTGATTGGGGCATTTCAGTTAGGTGTAGCCTGGTTCCAATGGCACTGTGTGCACAGGACTCCACATCTAAGCATACATGTCCCACTTTGGACGGCATACTAACGTATACAAAAAGTGATAGATGGAATCCTTGAATTAATCTGAGCCATTGGTAATTACTCAGGCTGCATCCCAGTCATCATTATTTTGCAAACCATGCCACCTCAGTTTGGACATGGCTATATGCAAATCAGTCTGGACACTGCTCCAATGTGATGAGTCCAGCCTGAGCTGCCAGGGCAGTCCCTCCCTGAACTGAAACACAAGCAACTCAAGACAAGTTTCACCTTGATTTGGGCTCTTCAATAGAGTGTGGCTTGGTTCCAGTCGCATAGTGATCACGGGACCCACATCTGGGCATACCTATGGCACTTAGTGCGTCGCAATAAAGTATACAAAAAAGAGATAGATGTAATGCTTAAATTAATCGCAGACACTGATAATTACTCAGGGGTGCATCCCAGTTCATTGTTATTATGCACAACATGCCACCTTAGTTTTGACCCAGATATGCAAATCAGTCTTGACCCTGTTCCAGTAGGAACATTCCAGCCCAATTGGCCAGGCCCTCCATGAACAAAAAGACAAGCAACCCAAGACCTGTATGACCCTGATTGTGGCTCTTAAATTGGGTATGCTTGGTTCCAGCCAATAGGTCGTACCTTTTAGCTTCAGTGCTGTGCAGCGTGGCTAAAACATAAAAATAATAAAACCTTTGAGGCTGTTGCCCACGTTGTTTTATAAGCATGAACACCACGCATGACGTGGGCGTTTTTTCTTTTTACTTACTGATCCAAGTTAGATTGGTAAATAAAAAATGCGCAAAAGCTTTCTATTTCTTTTTTGTGGGTGGGCAGGAGGAGCAGAAGCAGCACTTGAGAGGGTGGTGGAACAGCAAAACAACACGGGAAGGGTGGTGGCGAATGGTGAAGTAACAGAAGAGAGGGCATAGAAACAACATGGGAGGGGTGATGCAAAAACAACAGGCGGGTTGGGGAAAAGCAGCATGAAGGGGACGTGTGAGGGGAAGTAATGGAGAGCAAACAGACAAGCAGAAGAGGGAGGAAGGCGGGGAGAAGCAGTCAAACAATACAGTGCAGGGGGGAGACATACACAAGTGAGACGGCTCGCAACACGCACTCAAATGGAGTGTTTTACAGAAAAGAAAGAAGTAGTGCTTGAAAAGCGAGCAGCGGAGGCAGCGATGCCTGCCAGCTAATCAAAGAGATTGTAAAGAGGCAAGGCTCCATGGGAGGAAGAAACACAAGATTGACAAGCTGGAACACGAATAAGTAGCAAGCAAATGAGTGACGAGGAAAGCCAACTAATGGTCAGCAATGGAGGGCTACAAGCCCCTCTATGTTCTTGGTAAACCACAGTATGCTTAGCAACAGACAGCGCATGTGTTGTCTAGAAGGCTCGTTCTCAAAAGCTTGAGAGTGTCTTTCAATAGAATCTGTCCACTGCGACCATTGCTCAAGAGATATACTGTGAATTGGGGGAAGGCTTTTAAGTTTTCCAAGCTTCATATGTAAAAGCTATGCATTCACTGTAAGAAGGTTCGATATAACAATATTAGCAGTTACACTAATAGCCATTTAGATAAAACTTACAAATACGTTTATTTCTACTCAGAGGAAACTTTTTTAGCGACCTTATCATAATGGACGGTTGAGGAAAAAACAGTAAGGTTCTATACATAAGATATGCAGTTTGCATGTAGCATCTTTATACTGGTTCATAACTCGGTAAGCTACATTTCAAAGATTATAACTTGTGACCTACAGGTAACACAAGGATCTTTGCAGCAAAACCAGTATCAGAGCAGTCTATTTAAAATAAAAATCTAGGACATGCATGTTACACACTGCTTTGCAGAAGACATCTCCTGTTATTTAATCCTCAATCAAATCTGTGAGTAGCGTTTGCTGTTGAGTAAATGATCATCACTTGTAATTTTGCTTATTTAAATTATGTGGGTGTGAGAATGGAGCACTTTCAGTTCATTTCAGGGTCACTGCCAGACAGCTTGTCTAGCCTTCTGTCTCCTAGCACTGCAATGGTTGTGGCATTAATTGGCCAGTGTCTCCAAGCGTCTGCCTCACTTGTAAGTGGAGAGACAGCTGCTGAGGCTTCTGTACCTTATTTTTTCTTTTTTTACACATCTTTGCTTGCAATCTAATAGTGTCGTGGCTGCAGGCGTGTCGAGAACCACCAGATATGGTAAGCTGGTCTGCAGGATTAGCAGAAGTGCTGGTCCTGATAGCTTTGTAAATGATGCAGCTGGTTTTGAAGATGGTGCAGACCAACAATGGAAGCCAATGGCATTCCATCGGGATGGAGGTGATGTTATTCATATTTCTTCAGGCAGAGGATGAGATGTGCCTGTAGCATTCCCTAAAGAGGTGCCAGTGTAGTGTCTTGGAGGCCATGGAGCAGGGTGTTACCACCATCCAGATGTGACCGTACGAGGGCTTAAAAACAGTTCTGAAGTTGCTGTTTGTAAGAAACAATTTCACTTTCTTTAGAAGTGAGAACTTATACCAGGCCATCTTTGTGTTTTTTGGCAGTGTGTTCCTTGAGGGTGAAGTGGGTGGCCAGGGTGAATCCAATTGACTTGGCATTTATGTAAGTTAAGGTTTGAAGCCGTAGAGGTTCATGTCATTGAGCCATGTTCGTATTGTTTCTTGTTCTTGGCATGTAACATGAATTCAGTTTGAGATTTCCATTTGTTATTGTATTGTTAATAGTTGCTGCTATCTTTGTTTGTGTAGTTGGTGCATCAGGTTAAAGTGTGATTTTCCTTTTTTTTTTCTTTTTTTTTTTTACCTTTTTACTTTATTTCTTTGTATATTTTGCACATATTTTATTGCTATTTTTCATTATTGATTGTACTTTTTATTTTTATATTGGAAGAGTTAAAAAGAGAATCATATACACATCCACAATTGCCCGAAGGTCAAAAACTGTAAGATCATTTCATTTAGTTACATAGCAGCAATCATCATAAACAATTCACAGCCTATAAATAAATTATAAACAATAAATATTATATTGCACGCATTCCCAATTTCCTCCTTTCAAATTGGCTAAGTTATTTATATCCCAGAACACCTCAAAGACTACAAAACTTAGCATAAGAACCTGATCTCAAAGCATATCTCTTTTCCAGTTCCTTGACTCTATTTAATTTTAATTGCCACTGCTGAAATGTCGGGATTATTTCCGATCGCCAATTTTGCAGAATAATTAATCTTGCAATCAAAGCAAAAATATACTTTCTTTTTCTTTGCAAAAGACCCATTTTTATATCCGGTGAATATCCCATAATCGCAATCTGGGCAATATAGTTCAATTTCAATCCAGAATGTCCTTTTATCTGGGCAGCTCCAGATTATATGGGTCCATGAACCTGTCCCCTCCATCTTACATTTAAAGCAATCAGATGAAATTTCAGGATTTATTTCATGCAATATCACTGGAGTTCTATAAAGTAACCACTTAGAGTAAAATTGCATTCGTCTAAAATTTGCCCCTTTTATCAATGTAAAATTAAATTCATTAATCTTGTTCCATGTATCAAGTGAAACATCAATATCTTCTTTAGTATTCCACTTATTTTGGGCTTTCTTATACACCATTAAACTTTTATTTTGCTTCAATATTGAGGCCCATCGACTAACAGATCTTCTCATTCTGGGGTCCAGCAATTACTCAGCTAATTCCTGACTTGCCTGTATTCTATGTGCATCTAAATCTCTCAAATAGCCTCTAATTTTAATGAAGGACCATTGGAGTACATTTTTATGACACTTAATCCCAGCTTCTATATCACTCCAGACCTTCCATTATTCTCCATTCTTGAAGTCTGATATTGAACTAAAACCTTTACATTGAGGCAGCATTCCCCACATAAACATCCGTCAGCTTAATTATACCATTAAACATTGGGATTTCACAGTGTTTTAATATTTGTGCCTTTTGTTTTATATACCACTGCTGAGTCTTATATCTAACTTTTTTGGGTGTTTTGGTAAGATGTAAAAAAACGGCAATATCATATTCCTGAAAAAATACTTTAAAAAAAAGAATCGTCAAATCCATGGCATCTTAAGGATTTGGTGAATCTAAAAGTGCTGTGTGCAGAATTCGCAAAATGATAAATTCTTAAATTAGGAAGAGGTAATCCACCTTCTTTCAGTGGCCTATATAAAGTGTCTAGTGCTAATTGAGGTGATTTATTTGCCCAAATAAAAGCTGTAAACATGCCCTCTGTTTCCTTAAAGAACTTCATCTGAAGAACCAAACGGATAACCGCAAACAAGAAGTTATACAGAGGTAAAACTGACATCCGGATTAAAGCAGTACGACCCGTTATAGAAAGAGGCTGCTTGCTCCATCTAGCGAATAATGACTTAATCTTGCGGATAAGGGGGATATAATTCAATTCAAATAAGTTAACATTTTCCGTGAAATATACTCCCAAATATCGCTTGGGTCTAGAATTGATTAACGGGTAAAATTTGTGTAATAAAGCGTCTTGTGCGCAATTACATAAGAAAATCTCAGTTTTTGACTTAATGATCTTATAGCCCCCAAATCTTGATATATTGGAAAGATTGAAAAATCCCTTTGCTGATTTTCAATATCCAGCTTTAAAAACAACACAATGTCATCTGCGTATAATTTAATGGGTCATACCACTTACAGACAGGTCTATATTTGGTGTAGTATGAATAGCAATTGCCAATGATTCAATAAAAAGGGAAAAAAGTATGGGTGAAGAGGCAGCCCTGTCTTGTTCACCTATTCACTATGTATGTTCCACTATTTCTAGCATTTATAATTATTTGGGCTTTTGCTACCCTGTACAAACTAGATATTAACTGAATCAATCTATTAGGGAATCCACATTTAAAAAAAATGATAACAAGGCTCTCCCAACTTACCAAATCAAAGGCCTTTTCTGCATCTGAAGACATCACCTGTGCAGGTATGTTTTTCTGTGCACAATAATCTAGGGCTTGTATTAAAAATAACTGTCTTCCGGGCACAAAACCACACTGATCAGAGCAGATTAGTGTTCCCATGACTGATTCGGTTAGCTAAAAGTTTTGTAATAATCTTATAATCAACATTTAAAAGACTGATAGGCCCATATGAATTGATGTTTTCTATATCCTTTCCATTTTTAAAAATAACTTACTACCTTTGCTAAACGAAATGAAGCCAGAATCTCTCCTACCTCCAGAACATGATTTGCTAATTTGAACAATTCTGGGTTTAAAACTGATACAAATCTTTCATTCATTGCTGCCGGAATGCCAGCTTCCCCGCAGGCTTTGCCATTTGCTAAGGACTTCACAACTGCTTCAATCTCGCTAAGAGTGACTTTTGCTACCAATGCGTGTACTTGGTTGTCATTCAATCTTGGGATATCTAGCTTATCTAGAAAATCATTAGGCGCTCCCGAATCATCCTGCTGCTGAGTACTGTATATTGCCTTGTAGTGCTTAAGAAATTCCTTATGGATTTGTTGAGAGTCTTTAATACTTCTCTTTGTCTCTGGGTCTATTATTGATATTATCTTATTTTTCTCTTGGCAATCTCTCGTCTGCCAAGGCAGAAGCTTGCCCGCATACTCACTCTCTTCAAATCCGCTTTGTAAATATGATATGCATTATTGGCTATGTATCCTTGCTCATAGTAATACTTCTGCATGCGCAATCTAGATTTCCTAAGGTTGCTTCTATTAGCTATTGTTTTTTTTTTTAAACATACTTTATTGATTTTATATAGTGATACACCATGCGTAAGCGCATCCACAGTTGGTACATGGCTCATAACAAAGATACAGTGGACTTGAGCATAATCTTCTTAACCTTTTACATTCAAGTACAAGTAGTAGTGACATTTTTAGGATCGACCAGCTGCATCTGCTGCTTTAATTATATATTGTCCAACAAAATCAGTGAAAATAGAACATTTCTAAACTACCCGCCCCCCTCCCTCTAGTCTGGCTCACCCCCATCTGAGGTAATTCGGACCTGGGGTTCTACATTATTCTCATATGTGCGTCATGTGGGTTTCGCTGTCTAAGGGATGCCACACAGGTTGGCAGGCCCAGCGTAAGGCAGGGGGTGGGTGGGAAAGGATATTGCTGCCTCGTGCCGGAGAGAGGAGGGGGACCCCGCACTATGTACAGGGTGGCGTAAGGGGGTCGGTGATTTTAAAGGCCTCTAGTATCAGGTTCCATTCCATGGAAATAGGTGTTTTTCGCAACCCACGGTATTCCTCTCATCTAATGATTGCACTCTCTGCTCCCCCCCCCCCCCCATCGGGCCATCTCTGCATGCCAAGTGAATACTGTTGGGGTAAGGGCCGATTTCCACCTCATTGTGATGGAGCGCTTTGCTATGAGTAGGGCCAGGTCAGCGAAACGGAGCTGCACCTTCTGTGACTTAGGACGACAGAATAATCCTAGCATGCAACATTCTGCTGTGTCCCAGTTGGGGATTCCTGTGGTATTTCCTATAATTTGTGCGACTGAGGACCAAAACCCTCTGAGGCGTGGGCACATCCATAACGTGCAGGATGTCTGCCTCCTCTGCCTGGCATCTAGGGCAGCAGACGCACAAGTTGGGGTATATGCAATTGAGGCGGTGCGGAGTAAGGTAAGACCTGTGGAGAATCATATATTGTATTAGCTTGAATTTGGCGTTGCGAGACACCTTCTTAGGGTATTCTAGGAGGGAGGACCAGTCCTTGTCCGTTAAGTCCCTTTCAAGGCCTCTGGACCATTTTTCCCTTAGAGTTGTGAGGGAGGTCCGTGCATGCGACCGGGCACCCCTGCACGGCCATCTAATGAGGTGGCGGCGTATATTAGCTCGTCGTTTGGTGCCCAATGTTTTTTTATATACCGGGTAATAGCTGTGTGTAGCATAAAGAAAGAACGAGGGACACCTTGTTCCCTAGTGAAGTTCTCGTGATCCATCAGGGCGCCGTCTGCAAACGGTGCGCCCACCGTGGAGACTATCTCCCGAGACCAACAAAGTATACTCCGCCTAGTGACCAAGTCTGTTGTAGTGGGAATTCCTAGTAGGGGGGTGTTAGGGGCGTCGGGGAGGCATTGTTTCGTGTACTGTTAGGCCTTTTTCCAGTAAGAAAGCGCTATTCGTAACATCAGTGGGGAGTCGGGGTATCTTGCTCTGTGGTAATAACAAGGTGTGCAGGGTGCCCCGGATTAGGAATTGAGGCATATAGCCAAGTTTATGTAAATTGCGCCCTGCAAGCCAGTACGATAGCCATTGTAACTGACTTGCAAAGCAGTAAGCGCAAAAGGCACCCCTAGACCCCCTTTGTCTGGCCCCAACTGTAACTTAGGCAGTCCCACCCTTCTGCGCCCAGTTCCCCAGATGAGGTCCGACAGGAGGGAATCTAATGTTTTAAAAATAGAGGCGGGGAATATACCTGGCAAATTTGTGAAGAAGTACAGCAGGCGCGGGAGCACGACCATCTTAGAGATGGCTATTCTACCCATCACCGAGAAGGGCAGCGATATCCAGAAGGATATCTGTGTACGTAAGGCCCTGACCGCCCTGATCAGGTTGCCTTCTATTAAATCCTGAGGAGTCCTATATATTTGGATACCCAGATATTTGAAGGTGTGTGGGGCGACTAATAGGCTTAACCATCCAAACCTAACGGTTCCAGGGCACACCCCCAAATGAAAGAAAAACGCATGGGATTTCTTCTCATTTATGGTTAGGCCCGAGATATATTTGAATTGTTCAAAAATATGTGGTATGGGCTCTAAATCCCCTGTCAAATCATGAGTGTACAAGATCAAGTCATCAGCATATGCTGTCAGTATATGCATTGAGTTGTTAAGTTGGATCCCCAATGTTTCCGCTTCCTTCCAGAGTCTAATTGCGAGGGGTTCTAGCGCCAGCACGAACAGCAATTGCGACGGTACAGCCCTGTCGTGTGCCTCTGCCCACTGGATAAGGTCGTGAGATATGGGAACCAGAGCGAACTCGTGCCGTATGTAGTAGCTTGACCCAGCTCATGTATCCCGGTGGGACGGCAAATTTGTCCTTAGCCTTTATCATATACTCCTAATTAAGGGTGTCGAAAGCTTGGTGTAGATCAAGAGAGATCCATCCAGCTCCTTGGTAGTCATCAGGAGTAGCCTCCATAACATGGTGAAGGTGTCTGATGTTAAGGGAGGTACTACGGGCTGGGACGAAGCCGCACTGATCAGTGTGGATCAGTTG